>JAZGTI010001981.1:20905-39416 GCA_036877585.1 Botia kubotai | reverse complement strand
ATTAATTATTTGATTCGTGCGTTTTGATCTCATTATTCAATGTAATGCATGGCTTTATTGAATTTACCTTTAATTCGTTTTTTGCTAATTGAAACGAGGACATTTTTATGATTATTTTCGGATTTACAAAGGATTATTATTATTATTATTAAATCTAAATTATATCATATTTGTAAAACGTCGTGACCTCCTCAAGTAGAATGCTAGTTAATAATGAAATACGTTCCTTTAATAGTTGCTACGCAATAAAGGACCCTGACAAACTACATCTGAGTTTTCTAAATGACTTTATGTCTCTCGCTCTCATTCTCGCTCTCTCTCTTTGCATCCTTCGTACGTGCACATCCACACTAGCTTCATGGCTTTACTATACAGAGTCAAACCACTTTCGACGCGCGGGTGGGACTCGCGTTTCTAAAAAAACACAGAAAAACACCGCACACGCGTCCCAACCGCGCGCTTTTGCGCCCCAGCCCGCTTTCGAAAAACACAGATTAAAGGATAAGGCGTAAATAATCGCACGCGTAGCGAGAAACAGGAACACGAGTGAACGGCAAATGGTTCGTTCCTAAAGCACGACGTGCGAAACCGAACGCGCCGCACCCGAGCAAATCCACCGAACCCTTGATTGTCGTAGCCACGCCCCCTCTGCGCCGTAATTCGATAGTTCCGTCAGAAAGGCGGGCTTTCCCTGCAAGGCGCCCGTGTCTATTGGCTGGCTGCCGCGTAAATCGAAGTGTGATTTGCATAAGCAGGTCAGGTTGCAGTTGCATGGTCGGTGTAGCGCAAGTGAGCTGAACTTCTGCACGGGTGTACAGTGCGCTGCTCCCAATATTGTACTTTATTGACAAATGTAGCTCGTTGATGAAAAATGCTTTAATTGCGTTTGTTTTAACGGGACGTCAGGGCGAGCTGTTCAATTCCCTCGTCTTCTCGTAATTAATGGGTTTATTGGTATTTGAGGTGAGTGTCTGGCTTGTTTGCTCGAGATTTGACGTAAAATAACAGTTATCAATTTATCTGAATGTGTAATATAGAGGGATGATATTGTGTTGTTTTGATCTAAATAGTTTTCCTGTATTTTCTGTGTTATTGTTCTTGTTATCAGAAATATATAAGATATAAGAATACATTATGACTGATAATCGTTAAACGGTGGTTATTTATTCATTGAGACGTATGACAAAATCTGATCAATTGTAAACAAATATGCTTTATTTGTTTTTTTAAACTTATTCAGTCCTTTCGTTTGTTGGCCACATGGTCGAAACGTTGAATGTAATAGTCAATTATTAATATAATTGTTCGGAAATAAATCATTAATTATTGTGGTGCTGAATATACAGTCGGGAAACTATTGTTAATGTAAGATATATTTTACGTTCAATTTATTTATAGTGGTGGTCCTCGTCGCCATGGTTTCCAATAGCATCGTATCAGAAGGATTGATTTCCGAAAGCAGGTAAGCCACTGACTAACGCACATTGCGCCTGTTCTCCATCCCACTGTGCGTGTGACAGCGGCTAACCAGCTTTTGGATGGATCGCCTTCGCGGACCACGATGGACAGACACTTTTGGGTGCACCCTTATGGGTCTGCCGGTGACGCTTGGCGCTGGGTTCGAGTACCGGGAAGCACGACGTCACAGTGCGTGCCTCTGTGAGTCGCTATGCGTTCAAGCGCGTGCCAGACGCTTGAGTGTAGATGTTATGACGTCAGGCTACGTGCGGGGCGTTACAGTCGTGTACTTCATCTATACCGTGTTTCCAAGAGCTAAAGGAAGTATACGATCTTGTGCAACACTCCCTAAATCGTTTAACTGTGAACTCTATAAGGGACTCTGATTCCTACTACACGTGTCTGTTGTTTTTAACAATATTTTACGTGTAACCACCAGCCCTGAACCTTTGAACTCGCACCCTTATGTAAGAGCAGTTAGTAGCAGAAGTGCTGGTGTAACAGTATGCAAATGATTATATGATCATATGAAGTGATTATATTATATGATCATATCACTTTACAACAGGTTTCAGACCTGTGACAAACTGCTCTAAAAGTGTGGTGATGTGCTATTTTCTTCTTATTTTTGTTGTAAATAAACTCACTTTATGATTACCATTCAATGTAGGTCATTGTATGTTTTCAGTGTTTGGATGAGTTAATGATGCTGATACCAAAATAATCGGATGTATATCATGTATATGACGGCCATACTTTTGCTCAACAGTTATTGCACTCAAAATGTATTGAAATAGAAGAGAATTTGTCACAGATTAGAGATTAGATTCAAATCTGTGGTGTAGAACTGCTCAGATATGACTGTGATAATCTCAGAATAGTCAATTAATCAAACTTGTTATTTTGTGTCTTACAATAAAACATTAAGCGTAAGGAGGCGTGTCTTGGGCGGGGTCTCTAATACTGTTAATGGTACAGGCCCACAAAAGGGAGTTGGTCACAGATTTGAGATTTGATTGAATGGCTTTGAGCCGGCTTTCCTTCGGGTGTAATAATCCCCTCTCAGTGGAATGAACTTCTAATACACTCTACAAGAGTGAAATTTCATCATCCAGCCGCACCTTTACCTGTATTATTCTATAGATCCAGGAACTGTATAGTGTGTAAACTGTTGGCACAAAGAACAGTTTTCAGAGCTGTGAGGATTTGAGGCTGATCTTCTGTTAGACAGAAAGATTTCTGATCTTATCCGCATAATCTTTTAGTCCTGATATCAAAACCGCCAAACCAATAAACAGCAGAACCACTCAAACTATTCATTGTGTTTGTTTTTATAACGTTTGTATTTGTTATTCCAAATTATACAATACATTTTGTTGTCAGTTTAATAAATTGATCTCCAATCATAAACACATAAATAGACACATATTGTTTTTCAGCAGCTTTGCAGTGTAAATAACGTGTGAGAACAGAAGGTACGGTGTGTGACTTTTTAACACGCAAATGAAAACGCGTCATCAAAAGCTTTCATTTCTGTAGACTAATTATGACTAATTAATTATGTGATTTTTCCTTCTGAAAACCTAATTTAGTCAAGTAGAATAGATCAGATAAATTTAGGTTCCCAAACTTTTTCAGACTACACCTGATTATTGTTTATATAAAACGTATGTTATGTATTAGAGATAAATAAATCGGAAATGATCTAAAATTAAATCATGGAACAATGTAAGACATTTGAAAGTAAGAATTTGTATATGAAAATTACGTCTTTACCACGTGGGGGCGCTCGGCTCGTTAAAAATAGACTAGGCGTGTATCTTTATAATTACCTTTTGACTTGAATTGTTATGCGTATATTTGAGTGCTTTAGTAATGTATGACCTAGGAACATTTACGTCTTTACTATTGTATATTATTCCAACTTTTTGTGCATATTTGGACAATCATAAAAATGTCATTTGTAAATTTATTGTATTAATCATTTAATTCTGAAAAAGTTACCCATAAGACACAGTTATCTAAGACAACGCACATGTCTTTATTGTACTTAAATACATAGACAAAAGTAAAAGTTCTCGAGATAAAATTTTCTGGTAATATTGTACAGTAAATACATGAAATCTTTGAAATGTACCAAAAAGTAGTAAATATATAATTCCTATATACAGCAAATATATAACATACGATTATATACTGACACAGTTAAGACAGAATTGTGGAATATATATATAGCAGAAAGTCATTACAGATCCATAGCCCTATGATTGAGGTTTTTATCGCCATGACGATTCGCTGGATGTCAGGACTGAAAGACACAGAAAAGCACATTGAGTGAAGCTACAGCGCTGATACTGTAAGTACACACAAACGAGATCTTTGACACATTTCCATGGAAACAGCGGCCGAGAGTCGACAGAATGAAACCTCAAACCCAAAGCAAAGTTCAAACGTGTGTGTGTGTGTATGATGCTCTGGAATGTATATCCTACATATACACAGTCTGAGTTATAGAATATATATAATCTAAATCATACCGATGACGGTTGAATAAACTGCACACACTGTAGTTTGGATGTGTGTATGATTTTTGTGGGACATTATATGAGATTTTGTTCTTTGGAAACGGCAATAACACAAATAAACAATCCAGCACAAATGACTTTAGCTTTTACCAGAACTAGTTTACCCACCACAGAATACCACTAACTTAATTAACTGGTTCACTTTACTAATGTTCTACAATGATCTTATACCATAAAGACCCCATGAAAATGGAGTTTAGTGGTCTTTAGCCAATGCGTGTTAGCTTTGTAGCTATCTGTATGCTAATACACAAACTTCCAGCATATATCCATATTTAAAATACACATTCTTTATCTCAGTAGAAGCGCATGTTAACTCGGCACACAAATGCGTGTTTGTCAAACCATTTCATGGAGTCTTTGTCTTTATAAAGCACAGATTTATGTGGAAGTTAATTCAGAGTCAAACTTTTAGGTTTAACTATGAAATGGCAAATAAAATGCCCAATACATCTGAAAAACTGTTATTAACTGTTATTAACACATTAACTGTGTCAATGAAGACCTAAAGTAATGAAGATCTACTGTCAACAAAGCACAAAAACATAACATTGTAATTGTTTTAAAGTTCATGTATAAGTAACGAAGTCCACATTTCCGATTTCCACCAGATTCACAATTGGTGCCAGATCTGTCTTAAAATGATTATTGTGCATTATTGTTATTATGTACAGTGGTCTCAATCTTTGTAATAACATTCAGAGGTGGTGGAATTATTGTGTCAGAAATGAGAGTACAATCTTGTCATTTAATATACTGTATTAGGAACAGTTCACCTAAAAATTGCAATTTTGGCATAATTTACTTGCCCTCATATAGTCACAAACCTGCTCCACTTTCCTATTTTCAGGGGGTTCCTGTAGCTCAACTGCTAGAGCGGTGCAGAAGGTTGTGGGTTCGAGTGCACGGAACACACATACTGTTCAAATGTTTAGTAGTTTGAATGTGCTGTACGTCGCTTTGAATAAAAGCTGCTTAGACAGAGCTGCCCTAGACAATGGCTTTAAATTTATACAGGTTTGGAATCATATGAGAATGAGTACATGATGACAAAATATTCATTTGTGGTTGAATGACACAGACACACACACACAGCTGCTTTATAAATCAGCAGTACAGCTGGCAGGACTCACGAAGCTTGAGGACACCAAACCGGGACAGAAGAAAGCAGACAGAGGAAAATGTAGAACTCAGGTAGAAACACTTTAGTTTGCACGTCTGAAGTCAAATTACACCTTCACGGGCAACAATCGCTGACTGTAACAAAAGTCAACAGCCTTTAAAGATGTAATTTGGATCCAACCCACTTTCCCATAAACTAAAGTGTTAAGCACAGATCAAGGTAACACTTGTTTTTGAAAGGCACTATCCGCTCATTTCATAACCTTGAGAGTTAAACGTTACATCCACGTTAACAGACACGCTAGGCAGCAACCACAGGTTTAAATCATTACGTCAGTCTACACTGCATATTGCTCTAATACACAGCGACTGAAAACATACAATCGTTTTTAGTTTGACTACAGTTATGTTGTGTAAATTAGTGAAAATGTAACATAATGCCTTTCAGCTAAAGTGCTACGATAGTCAAACGTTTGTCAAAAAGAGAGAGAGGAGCCGCCATGCAGCAGCTTTAACCAGAGAGGGCTGCCACCACTGGGCGGGGCAGGGCGGGGTTGTGGGGCGGGGCAGGGCGGGGTTGCGGGGCAGGGCGGGGTTGCAGGGCGGAGCAGACAGAGAAGCAGCAGGCATCTGCGACAGCACGCCGTCACACATACACACCCTCAGGGTTCAGGCTGGACACCAGGGGGTGCTGCAGGTTGCGTGGATGACCCATGAACTGCTTGGCCGTGGGACGTGGAGGCGAATCTGTGTACAGCAATATGAGGTCTATATAAATAAATAGACGTATAAATACGAGGTCTATGTATGAATACATAAAATATGCTCTGATCTTGTAGAGTGTGTATATGCACCTATATTAGCTTCAGTGTGTGTGTGTGTGTGTGTGTGGAGGCCGTACCGTTGTTTGTGTAGTTGTCCTCCTTCAGGTCCAGTTGTTGGATGAAGTCCGTGTAAGGTTGAGGGTGGCTGGGCGAGGGCACGGCTCCAGCCTGCTGGATAAACTGCTGTAAATTACACTGTCTCAGCTCCTTATTCAACTCCTCCATCTCGTCCTGCTTAGCCTACATACAGCACAAACACACTGCTCACCACCAGCGTATAACACACACTCCATTAGGGTGTGCTCGGCAGCACAAACCTGCCGCACATCAATATATGAGGCATCTACTCAAAGTTCTCAAAGAGAGAAACACAGCAGGACAGGGTGAATAAAATGATAAATGAGTATATTACATATTTAAAATATTTGTCATTTTGTTACATAAATAGTCTTATTACAATTTAGTTTTACATTTTTAATGTTTTCTAAAGCCTATAATCTAAAAACTTACCTCAAATACTAATGACAATATTAATACAGCGTTAACAGCAGTTGTATTTCCAAAGACAACCAATAGGAGGCAGAGCAGTTTTTCACAGCATCACAGTAACAGTAAGTTGTGCCCTGCAGCTCT
Source organism: Botia kubotai (assembly GCA_036877585.1). NCBI lineage: Eukaryota > Metazoa > Chordata > Actinopteri > Cypriniformes > Botiidae > Botia > Botia kubotai. Next base: position 32,794 of record JAZGTI010001981.1, on the reverse strand, counting down.
GTTTACAGTAATCTCTGGATTTGTCCTCTATGGGTATGTTTGTCACTTTGCCGGGTTGTAACGTTTATTTGTACAGCGAGACGTGCCAAATTCAGATACAGACAAGTCTAAAGTAACCACAAAGTATGACACTTGAGTAATCACCTTTGAAAACTGATAATTTATCGTCTGCCGGTGCAGGAAGAAAATCAACCTACTTTACAAACCAGGCTGGTCTGATTGGACCTGATTTCGATTATGTAAGACGTGGTTTAGTCATGGCTAATTTTCCTGCTTTATTCCTTTGATTGTTGAATGGCATGAAGTATTTTAGATCCTCCTAAGACTTTCACGTCTTTGATTGTGAGATTCCAGAATACTGAAATATTGAAATGCTGTTATAAAACCGAGGCTTGTCCATAATTACATACAGTGTGAAATTCATGACTGGAAACTCAGTCAGATGTACGTCTTTATTTTGCCTTTCCTTGCAAGGTATAAAATGGACAGGGTGTAAAAGAGGCCACGTGCCATTTGTGTACAAATACAACACTTATGTACACACAAATTTGCTCTCAGACAAGAAATACACGCACTTTTTTTTGTGTGAATTTACGTGTATATGAATAAATTCTATCATCGCCGGAAAGTTCACTTGTTTGGTGTCAAATTTTCAGTTCATTGCTTGTTTTGCCTTTGTTTTGTCTGTATGTGGTCTCTGCAAGGGGAAGCAATAGCTGTTTGCAGCCCGTAGCTACAGGCCTCTTTCCACAGCCACGCCTCCTCTGCTTACCTTCAGCAGAGACTCCGCCCTCCCCAGCGCCTTCTCAAGCTCTGTGAGCTCCGCCTCCAGCTCCTCCCCATGCTTTTGTTGACTCTGAAGCTCCGCCTCCCCAGAGTCTTTTGAGTCGGCTTGGTTGGGCAAGACCTCCTGAGTCTGCTTCTGAATGTTCTTTTCCAGCTGCGTGGCTTGAGTGTTTAATTCGTGCAGCTTTTGCCCGCAGTCGTCCAGTTTAGCGTGCAGCTCTCCCAGCTTCTGTTTCATTCCGCGCTCGCGGTCTGTTTCCACCTTTAGCTCCTCCTCCCAAAACTCCTCATTCTCCAGCTCTTGCTGGTTTTCCCACAGCGCCTTTTCCAAAAGGTCTATGTCCTCCTGCAGGGAAGACTCCTCCGTAGACGACTGCTCCCATGTCTCGCATTCCCTCTCCACGGCCACCAGCTGGGACTCCAGGGCACGTAGCTGCTCTTGTTGCTGGAGAACATGCCGGAAAATCTCCTCTTTGGAGGGACCAGGCAGGTATGTTGGCTGAGGAATTGGAGACGCCCTTTGTTCGGGAGAAGGAGTTTTCCGGGAGTCCTTGGTTTTGGTACGAGGAGCACTGGAAGGGCCAAGGTTGAAGGTGAAGGACTTTTTCGGCAACCCCCGTCTGGTTTCTGGTGTGGATGACTTGTGGACAGGAAGTGTGCGGTTCTGTGGACTTTGCTCTTGGCTGCTGCTGGGCCCAGTACGCCGCAGAAAGAACTGCACCTCGTTGCTGTGTTGGCCCAGTTTGGCCAGTGACTCCAGTGGACGTTCGCTGGCCAGAAGTTGCCGCTCAGTGTCCCTTAGTCTCTGAATAAGAACGTAACGACCCGTCTGGCCTATAAAGAAGACAAGAGGTAGTAAGTAAAATGTGTCGCACCTACAAATTGATATATGACACTTTAACATTTAATTAAGGCACTATGCCACTTGGTCATGGGTCACAGCCTTGTGGGGTTCAAACCTTCCAGGTTTGCCAGGTTACCAAAACTTTGACCGTTTAGCCACACCACGCTACAAGCTATGTTAGTGTTTACTCAGCAGTAACTGTCTTAAATGAGTTCAAATAGAGATATGTATAAGATAAACCTAGAATGCATGCTCAAGAATACTTACCAATAGCTTGGGCAAGTGCTATGACCACATCCTGGCATGATGTGTCTTCTGACAGGCCGCAAACCACCCGCACAACCCCGTCCACCCACACTTTCAGCTCCATCTGAACTGAGACACTGACCTGAGATCAGCTCACATCAGCAGCGCATGGTAACGTCTGGATTCTGAAACCATAGAAACGTAAGATTGGTGAGTTAGTGTGGTTTCTTGACCTGACAACATTTATGAACTTGATTAGGTGTGTTTATACTTTCACTTATTTTTAATAAGCGATTAGACCCATTTAGACCCATTCTGTCAACCACCCAGAAACCGCATAGCAACTCCCTGGCAACCACCAAGCTCACACAAACACTGTGATGGCACGTTTTGTAAAACCACTACAAAATTCACCCATAAAGAACAACAAAGCAACCTTATCTTCTATAAATCCTATAGCTGCTCCTCTGTTGGACTGCTCAAGTCCTGCAGGACCTCCAGCCATGAGACATGAATTTGTGAGGAACACGAGGTCCAGTGGGTACCACATCTCAAAAGTTATTATTAGCAGGAAGTTGATGGACTCGGAAGCACAGCTCCGCTCCAATTAAACGCACTACTGGCTTCCTTCAAAGGCGTTTTGGCAGATTAACGCTTATGGGAACCGACAGGCAGAACATAGATGTTCAGAGACACTGCATGTGTCTGCATGCACTCTGAAGCCCCACAGCAGGAACAGACGGCTTTGCTAAGTAAAGTGTAGCTTCTGAGCATGTAGCCATGCTAAATTCCTGTCTGTGAGATTAGCATTGTGACATAATTAATGTTGACTCCTTGCACTTGGACTATTATGTATTATGCACTTTGCGAGAAGATACTTATTTAGGAAAACATTCAAAGGCAAGCGAGGAACCAGACTCTGTAGCAGCTGCCAAGAACAGAATTTTAAACAGTGTATCTCCAGGCAATTTAAAGAGAGGCTTAATGAAGAGACGAAGAGAACAGATATTGTCTCTCATTTGGGTGAATCTCATAAATCATGTCATGAACTTGTTTCAGTCGTATTTCACGCTGAAATCAAAAGAACAAAATAAACTCTCTAATGGTCTAATTTGAGGTTTTCTGCATTATTAAATTTTTTTCAAAATATTTCAGCCCATTTTCATTTAAAAAAAATCGTATTTCTTATCAAGTTATGGAAAAATATGACCTGGCGTTTCTTACCCGTTAATATCATTGAAAAGTTTCCAAATGCAGCAAACGTCTTGATAACTTCTTAGATTCTCGGTAACCGAGGCGTGTACATAAATAAACAGTTAACAGCCACCCTGAGGGCCTCGATTTCTATGAGTCATTTGAAAAAGCCCTTGAGGTAAAAACATCTCATTTTTAGATGTTTCAGAAGTTTGATGTCCATTATCTTTACACCTTTTCTTATAAACACCTCTCTGTTAATTCCGAAGCATTTTCCCGCCCCGTTCCTCTCTCTCCTGAAGCTGAGGTATGTCACCTTGTTGAGAGACAAACAAATCTCCCAATGTCTCCTGTAGCTCCAACAGGGCTCACACTAAATCAACGTCATGGCCTCAGGGTACACCTTTCAACAGCCTGCGGTTACCATGACTACAAAGCAACACATGTGCAGGAAGAATCAACACGTGCCAGATGCATCGGCCTGGATTTATGATCATACAAACATGTATGTGAAGCTGTAAGTTACAACTTAGTCTGATGACAAAACTCTGGGGTCTGGTGACATGATAAGATACAGCCTACGTGTACATCTCAGAGCAGATCACCAGACAGCTCGTGCTCGGAGCGCAAAACCCAACAGCAGACCTGCATTTTAGATTTGGGCGGATCACCACCCGCTTTGATCTGCTGAGCTCCATCTTCGCATATTTGCAATCAGTCACACATGTCCAGGCCCACTGCTTCAGAAATGCAGACCCGCCCCAGACACATCTCCTCCCCATCTGAGAGTCCTTCACAAGCTATGATTACTGGAATTATCCCAATCTTCCTTCTCATCATGGTCTTTATGTGTTGTGGGCTGAGGGGAATCCGTCGGAGGAATTCACTAGTCTGTACTCGAGGGGCGTGGTCTTTTTCACTTAACGCTGGCGGATGAGCTTAAATGTGCAAAAACGTGCACTTGGTCATGCTGAAGTCTCTCACCTGCAACAAGAAAAGTTTAGCAGCTTCTGATTTCATGTTTTCTCATCGGTTAATCTTTGAATGAATGCCGCGCTGGGGAAACACACAGATTTGTCGTAGAGCGTGTGGGGGGAGAGAATTATTACTGTCTCTGCTCATTATGCATTAAATTGTGATTTATAGGGATGACATCTCTACCCCACGGCAGCGATGCATTCCGCAACAGTGCATGTTAGATATCTCTGCTTAATGGTAGATACGCAGCTCTGTTTTCTTTCTGTCTTTAAGTATTTCCAATTAAAACAAGATGAGTCATCCGTATTTTTAGCTCATTTTCCAGGATAGGAAAGACACATTTTAAATATAAACCAGGTTTGTTTTGTCAACTTTTGGGAGAACACTGGTTGACTTTAAGCTAAGACTAAAACCCAGTTTTGATTAAAGACACACATATGAATTTGCTTTCCTTCCCACATTCCTCACACAGTGCTGTGTTGTTAACAGGTTTATACACAGCGTCTGCAACCGAATAACCATCAGACAGCGGCGAGCAAGTCCTGTACATGCCCTCCACAAACAACAATACACGTGACTCAGTGCGCGGTTCAACATTTCTGTACCCATTTCCTCTCCGATTGACTGATTACAGCTCTGTGAATCAACACGCACTTGTGAATGTGTCTTTACTTTCACAAATGAATAACCGCAGGATCAGATTTCCCACACTGAGTTTCCATCTATAACTAAAATACCACACAGCAACAAATGCAGGATTCCAGTCCAATGCTTAGCTAAGACCGTGTTTTGGGTGCTTATGGAAATGTAAGGATACAACCTAGCTGACAATTTTAGAACGTTTCCATAATGTTTCCATTAAGTAACAAAAAACATCAAAAATATTATTTTCTCTGAACATTCACAATGTCAATTTTTCAACGCTGTATTAACATTATTGCTTGGTTATGGGAACGTTGTTTAGAGAACGTTAGCCAATGTTCTAAAAATGTTTCCTGTTAGCTGGGAAGCTGGTTAATTAGGCTTGATTTCTTCATTTTTCAATCACCTTTAAAACACAGATTCTTGCATTATCCCAAAAACTATCTAAACATTTAAGTTTAAATAGTTAACACACACTTTAAAATATATAAATGTCATTTCATTACATATCAAATCAACAAAATGAAAAACACAGAGATGTTTTTACGTGAAGCATTTCACAAACAGACGTTTGTTGGGTTTTCTGGTTGTTAAATACGTTTAGAACATGTTTATCACAGTTAATGTGATGAGCTACACCTGTGATTATTTTAATGTGACACCTGTGTGATCTTGGGGGGAAATGACTTCATACATCCTCCAAAAATCACCTTGATTCCAGATGGTTGAAATGCAGCGCAACAATCGCTCAGAAAACTGTTTCGAGTAAAGCTCTTGAATCATGTGATTGCAGATGCCACTTACAGTAAATTGGCTTTCGTATATTATAAAATTGTTTGTGTACTTTTGTGTTATCTAAAGCCAAGTTAAGTCTCTTAGTTTCAAACTTTATATCTATCGTTTTAAGAAACTGTTTGCTTAATAAGTGTGCTTGTGCTGTCTTCAAAATAAAATGTATACTACTTCAAAAGCTATTCATACATTCTGTACGTGCATCTTAAGTGTCCAAACAGGTTTCATAGTTGGGAAACATTAGATTCAGATTGAGCCTATCAGACAGTGTGAATGGCTGCAGAGCCGACTCTACACAGAGGAATGCTGAGGGCACAAAAAGTGACCAAGCTTCACCCCTAACATAAACAAAAGCAGCCTGAGAAAACAAAAGAGACGGTCTCCACTCGCTGCCCAGAAATGTCTTGACTACACACACACACACACACACACACCACAGACTGCAAGCATGTGGGCGAGACATTTTTGTCAGGCAGACGAGAGAAGCTCCATGCTGGACTTTTGAATCAACTTTTGCACCATAGATCCCAAATTAAGGACCATCTTTTGCTTCAGAGACCATCAAATAAAGGTTCTTAAATTGTTCTGGGCTTAAACGTTACCCAGTTAACAGGGAACGGTCTTAGAATGTTGGCTAATGTTTTTAAAAAGTTTTCTCCAAAAGTTATCCAAAACGTTCTTGCAATAATAAATATATAATAAAATATATCATGTAGAGCGAGAATTATTTTGCCACGTGAGGATCTTTGCAGTCTGTTTATTGTTTCAGTGTGAAAATTGAATATACGTTTATATTTACAGACCAGCAGTGCCAGCGCATGTAATTTTTAAAAGGTCGCATCTATTCCTGCAGTTCCTTTCTGCATGCAACACGAAACTCTGATCATTAGTTATTCATCACTCTTTAACATGCCTAATGTCCTAAATAATTCAGAACTGTTCTGCAGTTTTCACAATGTTGCATTCTGCTGCGGATGTATCTGAATGATGAATAATATTGCCTGAGGTATTAAAACACAGTCCTGAGGCGTCGGCCTGTTTTCAAAGCAAGTCCGAACAGATGCACCAACTGCGAGCAGCTATATTAAAACGACACTATCTCCCCTGTGGTGATACAAAAAAGTGGAAAAAGTTTCAAACAGGTGCCCTGTAACATCCACCATCTAATGCTTTCTGATGTGGAAAATTTGGTAGTTTAAAGGAGAGTTAGAGTTACATTCGTAGAGACGTAGAGACCAGCAGTCTGTGAGCTGACCAAAACCATCTTTGTTCTTTGTTGAATTCAAACCCTACCAAGACTGTGAGACAGATTTCTGCTTTTCTTCAGTGGGTGAAGGTCAGGGGTCTGTATTGGGCCCTTTCAAGTATCAGTGAATGTTTTGAAAAGGTCTGGAATGCACATGCAGCATGCGTTGTTTTCCGAATCTGTGGCGGGAAACCGCATTTGTAGCTTGACAGACAAACCGTTAGGAATGCGTGTGTTGCGAAATGCCAGATTCCTGGCGTGGGAGCACTGGGAAGTGTGTGCATTCCTGACCTCTGTCTTATTCCACATAGCTTTTCTAGCAAGTGTAATGAACCTGAAAATGCACAGTTACCGCCCACAGAGAGAGCGGGACTGTGTCATCCACCCCCAACACAGTGAAACAGTCTCCAGATACTGTTTTAGCAGTCTTGCTGTTTTTTCCCTATTCTGTCATTTTTCCATTTGGAAAATTATTTCATTTTGAGAAATGAACCAAAGCAACCACCTCTGACCCAACTAACACATTTAGGTTGTGAAAACGTCATTTCCATTAGGTAACAAAAACAATAAAAATGTTTATTTTAAAAGTTCTAGAAATGTTCAAAATGCCTAATTTTTAGACAGGGAATTAATGCTATTGTTTGGTTTTAAGAACATTATTCTAACATTTTTAAAACATTAATTAATTAAACTCAATTAGGAATTTAGTTTTTGATATACAATAAATGTTAAAAAAAACGTTCTGCTTATTTTAGAGTCTACACTACTTCTACACATCTTCTGCTGTATTTGTGCTTCCATGGTAACAGCAACTTCTCTGATTGGTGCGTCTCTCGAGATTGTGGGTAGTGTAGTTCCTCACAAGGAAATCTGCTGTGAAACTCCTGCAGAAGCCCATAAGGCATTAAACTGCCTGTCACTGGTTTGTTACATCCTGCAGTGGTGCCAATGGGAACTATGGGGCAACAGCACTAAGCAACAGTGGCAAACAGCTTGTGGTTTCCAAGGCAGCGTTTTCATTTGAGTGATGCGCGCTGAAGCGTACGTAGCACACTGGCTCTCTCATTATGTGAGCTTTGCTAAATAATTACCCAGAGGGCCTTGGGGCATGGAAAGCGTGAGCACCAGGAAGTTCTGAGTACCCTTGATATATGGTGCAGAAAAACAATGTTTCTGTCGGTGTTCTAAACCCGACGAGTGTGTAAATGAGAATTTGTGAGAATCCGAGCAGCGTAAGAGATCGATTCCTCGGATAACACATGGGAACCTAAGATAAAACGCAACTGCAGGAAAGAGGATCTAAGCTTCACCAGATGATCAAAGACTATCAAACAACCGCGTTCTGTGAGGAAACTTCTGAAGGGTGTCGAGAGGAGATGTGAGAGAACGGAAGACAGGCTGAACTCATCGCTGAACTGTGAATTTTAGAGCCTAAAATTAACAGCAGATGCTGAGATGAGGTAGTAAACAGACCCATCGGTTGCCCTCAAAACATTAAAACCACTTCCTAAAATAACCACCTTTGTCTCAGAAATTCACACTTTTTTTGAGTTTATGCTTCAAAGTGAAAACAGAAGAAGCAGATAACAGAACCTCCAGGAATACCAACAACCAACTAACTTTTTAACCAAGTTTAAACTTCAAAGACGCAGTCTGGCGTGTCTTTGCTGATGGTTATATAAGACCTCATGGATGATGTCTGCTGTCGCCGCGTGTTGTGTAAGCAGTCAGTGTTTGTGGTTGTTTGGTTCTTCTCTCTCCTGCGTTCACCAGACAGGATCTGTCGCGTGGGTTAACATCAATGCGCTGAGGAAAACCGGGTGGTCTAGGAGATAAAAAGATTATTTTCTGGGGGCTCAAATTTCTCGCTAACTCTCTATCTAGGAATGCACCAGCACCACGTCATGGTGCGGTCGTCATCCACAGTTACAGTAACTGCTGTTTTTTAAGCGTAATCGGGACCATAAATCTTGGAGTTATGGATCATTTTTCCTTCAGTCTGTTTAATAACCACTGAAGCAGCAGAAGAGTAACTGCACCTGCTCTTGAAGGTACAGTCAGGGTCTCTGGAGACCTCATTTCTACCAGCCGAAGCAGGCCAGCATAGATACACTCTTCGCCTAACAGGAAACGTTCCAAAAACGTTTGGCTAATGCTACATAAATGTTCTGCAAATACATGTTAGACAATAAAATTCTTAAAATAATATTGATGGGTCCTCGTTGAGGTTTTTAATCACTAGTAAATGAACATCACATTGTGCATGAACATTACTTTAACGTTTCCACAACACTTCTAAAACGGAACGTTTGGAAAACCTTTGCATTTGTTAGCTGGGTTTGTTTGTTTTGTCCAGTTCGGAGGAACCTGACGTGACCTCGAGAGCAATCAGAACGCTGTTTATTGGTATACGGTATCTTCACACTTTTGCACACTCATTTTTTACACCTTCTTGAATTTCTCAATAAAGCGTGAAAAACAGAAACTTGTGCGTCACGTGTGAGCAGACAGAGACACAACCAGAAGATCAGGACAAAGATAAACAGGGAGAAGGTTTTCATGCTAAGAGAGCACAGAACCTTCCAGAACCACACAGAAGAGCACAGAACCCTGACGGAAACTCACTCAACATTGACTTTTCAGCACTGACCGATGTTTTGCTGCATTTCTAATGGGTAGCTTTTTGTCACACGTTACAGAAGGTTCGATAAACGTAGCGGCCTGCAGGTATATCAGCCTCTCTGACAGTGCTAGACATGTCAGATTCACCCTGATCAGCTTAACTAGCTAACTGCTGAAGTGTCACTTTAACATATATATATAATGATACTTCAAATTGTGCTCTTGTAGTCAACAACACACACACACTGTTCATCCAACTGACGTTCAAAAAAATGTCCTGGAGCTACAGTCCATTAAAACAGACCTGAGACTATATATGAGTACCTGAACATCACAGAAAATTGAGAATGTATCAGTAAGCAGTCACCTAGCAACTACCCCAAACAACTTGTAGCTAGCTAGCAGCCACTCAAGAGCCCTAGCAATGTCCTAGTAACCATTCGAAACACCCTAGAAACCGCATAGTAATGACCTGGCAACCACCCGCGGGAACCTAGCAGCATCACACACAGTTTTGCATGGGCAACCACCCGTGACAAAAACACTTTACATGGTACAGAACTGAGTGAACGGACGGCTGAAAATGATCTTTGATAAACAAACAAATAAACAAAATCAAATCAGGTGACAACAGACTGTTTGCATATAGTATACAGTCTAAATTAAATACATTTTTTATGCCAAACCACAAGCATGTGATATAGTCTAATCATAAATATTTCAGAAAACACAACACTGTACTATATAATGATATAATAACAAGATTTGTTCAACCGTTCAACAGAACAATCTGGTCATCACTAAAGAGGATTTTGGGTCGATTTAAAGCAAACATCACGTTCAGAAATATGTTGTAGATTGAATTAAAATGTTGTAGACACAATTAATGTGGATTTAAACACAACCTCGTTTCTCTCTCAGTCTGACAGACAGCTGAGAGCCAAATGAGTTTTGCAAAAACAGACCCTGAGCAGCCCAGACGTCTCTCGAAATACTTCAATAAGAATTCTAGACCAAGCTGTTTCCCAGTGAAATCTGATGGTTCAGACAGCCCAGTGTTATTTAAAGGGATCTTGACATATTGCAATTACTCTAGTGATTTTTGACCTCGTAGTATATTAATGTTTGCTCTGTCTGCCATAAAACTGTGATGACATACGGACAGATAACTCACTGTGAGCAGATGTCGAGACATTTACAGGTGAACACAAACGAGATCTCTTTAACATCTCGGTTTCTCCTGGACACTGAGATCTATCCAAACAGATCTGCTGAGATCATTTCCCTAATCATAATTATAATTTGCTAATCATAATTTCTCACTGAATTCTCCCAAGATCAGATTGTAATCTACATCATTGCTATTTTATTTGAGACCTTCACCGTTACTGCATGTCTGTTTCATCTATGTTTTTTTAGTAAGGAATGTTAGTGAAAGCATGAGAGATGTTCTTAAAGCATAACTGAGAACTTTATTAAGTCCCTCGAGTTATAAAACAGTAAAACTCAATATCAAATATCAGAAAACCTGTAAATAACTTTAACCCTCAGATCTGACAGATGCCACAGCAGCACCCCATGACCGACAGCTCGATCAGAAGACACAGGCTGATTTACAAATGCATGTGAAGGACACAAGTTCTCTTACCTTTTAACATAAAAGCGCCCCTTTCCAATGCTGCTTCCACAAGCCACACAAAATAATAAATGTTCCTGATTTCCTTCAAGACAGACGCAGGTCTTCAGAAAACCTGACACAGAGGTTCAAAACTTCTGAGTGTGTGTGTGTCTATAAATCTCCTCAGGAGTTCTGATATTCCTGATGTCTCTCTGACAGCACTTCCCACTCACAACTAAAGCCGACTCGCTCGATCTCTCTCTCTCTCTCTCTCTATCTCTCTCTGTGCCTGTCTCTCTCTCTCACCCCGCCTCATTGAACTATGCTGATACGGCAAGCCCCGCCCACGTCTCCAGGTAGTGGGAGTGTCTTGTTTTGTTAAGCAGTTTCTGTGTTCCTCACTTTCTGCGACCCTCACACATACATGAACACGCCCAGCCACACGTATTATATTATATTACAGAATTACAGAATATATTATCATATTATAGAATTTTGTTTTGATACACAGCTCATAATTCTAACACTAACAGATAAATACACACTTTGAGAATTGACCAATTAGGTTTTGTCAGATTATAAAAACCTAAAAATAGGTTTTGTCAGGTTTAGCTAAATTCTGCTGACACATTTGTTTGTCAAACTAACAGAACACACACACACACACACACACACAAGCTCATTGAAAGGTGTTATACTTGTCCTGATGTCAGTTTTCATTAGACACAAGACACACATGGTGACTGAGTGTTATTGGAGTGTTTGTGCAGTCAGCGATCTGTGAGTATAACCAGAGCCACTTGCCACGGAAGTCACTGTGTCACATGTTTAGCTATTCAAACAGATGTCTCTCTCTCTTTCTTTCTCTCTCTCTCTCTCTGTGTCTGTCTGTCAGTTACTCTCTCACAATCTCTGTCTGTC
>JAZGTI010001981.1:0-20897 GCA_036877585.1 Botia kubotai | reverse complement strand
TTTTCTTTACACCATGAACATAATGCTGTAAAAATCACCCAGACCTGTTTGTGACAGTTCATGAGATCCACTCACAAATACACAAGCTGTTATTTGCATTATTTATATGCCAGCATCTGGTATCTACAGGTACGCCACTGCACTGATGACAGGTGATATATGAATAACAGTGAACATTAGGTCTGATGTCCCTCAGCCTGTTTGTTCACACACACACACATTTCTAAATAAACAGAACTTGTTGGTCAATGGTTATTGCCAGCATTGGATGGCTATAGCCTCTGTGAATTATGTTCAATATTTTGACAGCTTAAAGCTCATTACTCACTGATGAGTCTGTTTTACGTTTCTCTGACAGCCCTGAGGCATTCCTGAGACCAACTCCTAAAACCTGTAATCTCACCCCCACCTCCCCCCGTAGTATCGGAGACCCCCCACGCTCTCTGCAGCCGCCCGTTTTGGGGCGATCTTTTGTTTTTTAAGATTTGCAAAAGGTTCCATTCGGCATTTATTCTGTATGTAAATTGTTTTACGTGAAGAAAATTTTTGCGCATCTTTAACAACCTAAAAACGTCACTTTAAAATTCATTCACTCGATATTGTGGACACCAGAAAACATGACTGATAACCAAGTGACCTACTTTATGAGGAAACAAAACCACAACAAATGTTGACTTGAACAGAAAAGAAACTCCTTCTTTAATATCTATTTATTTAACTGCGACAATACAATGCGTAATGCCATAGGCAAACAAACACCTGTTGTGTGCGCTCTGATCACATGACCGCAGAGGAAGAAAAGAGATCCGAGCAGTTCAGCTTGTTTCAACACAAAGCGTGATTCAGCACGACAGACGTGACCTACAAGAGATTTCATCATCCAGTAGATGCTTTTAAAACGCAGGTGCACATCACTGAACACAATGGCTGAGGCTGTCTGCTGTCTTTACATCAGTGGACAATGAATGGACAGGTGTGCTGGACCCAGACCGACCACAGCCAAACCCAGCTAACAGGAAACGTTCTTAAAGCGTTGGCTAACATTAACGTTCTCTCCAAGTTATCAGAAGAACTCGTTCTAACGTTAGTAGAACGTTTTTTGAGATTGTATATCAAAGGTTACTTTTAAGCTGTTAGTTGAAGTTACAGAATTAAAGAATGTGTTTAATAACATTCTTAAGCAACTGGGTTAATACAACGTCTAAAAACCTGGATGTTTTGAACATTTCTAGAACTTTCAAATGAACATTTTAACGCTTTGTTAACGGTCTGTTTTTATTTGCCCCTGGCTGGGTTCTGATGCTGCCTTCATGTCACACATAACAAGCAGAGCTCCTCTTAAACACGGAAGTAAACGACTTTTGCTTGATAACAAGAAGTGACCTTTGACAGCACTGAACGCATTACAGCCTGTAATTTAATTTTATCATGTGATGGTGCCACAAAGCCATTAAGTTTAGCTGCCTTTCTCATACGCGACTTATTTAAAATGTTGTACAAGCGCAGCGACTGCAGACGCCACACAAATACTGAACCGCATCAAAGACTTGATCCACAATTGATACAAACAGACTTTGATGTTAGCGTCAAAGCTAGGCCAAGCTAACAATGCAAACAGGGAATGAAACGTGTAGCTGGAAAAAGATTAGCATAGCAACATGCTAACATCAGACACTACTGGAATCATTTGGGTCTCTACCAAAATCTGAAATCGAAAATGCAAAACTACTGTTTGGAAAAGTCGCCATGTCAGAAACTAAAGGCCGTCTACTCTGGTTTCCCAGCTAACAATTTTAGGTTGTAAGAACATTCCCCTAACGTTCCCATTAGGAAACAAACAACTGCAACAACTTTGTTGATCATTTTGAGAGAACTTTTGCAGAACATAAGGTTACAGGGGTTCTAAAATCGACCTGTTCTGTGATATATTACAGACACACACAGAATTTAAGCACCGGATGCTGAAGTTTGGTTCAGTGTCACATTGCTGCCACATTCTCCAGGACGGAGTGAAAGCAGAACAAAACAAGGTAGCAATGCTCGATTGTCGTTTAGTGGCTGTTAAATTTAGCTCTGCTCTGTCATTACAGTCACCACATGATAACAGACCTCTTTGTCGTTCACTGGATTTTGTGTGCAGACTGAGTTACTCTTCTCATTTTCAGTTAAAGTCACATAACTCACTTCAGAACAACCTCAAATCGCATTGTCAACAGTGAAAGTTTTTGCTCCTTTGTCCTGCGGCAGGAGACGATTTCAGACATGACAATACGTCTATTTTTAAGCGCACAATGCAGCCGAAAATATTCTCGTAGAGTTTTAAAGAACGTTCCAAAATCATAACAAGTTTAGCTCCAACAAAATCCAACACAATAATATTTAAATACTTTTTATCTTTAGGTTTGCACATACAAACAAAATAAATTTTAATGATAAAACAGTGAAATAAGCTTTTCTGGTATCCCTGCACACGTTGAGTAAGTTATTGAATTTACGCTTATTACGGTAAGATTCACGACAGGCGATTATAACTGCATATTACACTAGTGTCCTCTTAAAACTTTACTTGTAAAACATTTTATATTTTACAATATATTTAGTGTAACTGCTTGTCCCACTGACCTCCATTGCAACTGCTTTACTGTAAACATACATTTTGCCACACAAGTTTTCACAAATTGATGTATTTGTATTGCTGACATGATTAGATTTGTTCAAAACTTTTACACGGGTTTGGAAACGACCAAGTGCTGATCTTTCAGGTTCTGCCATCAGGTCACACGGACGATAAATGAGATGACTCAGAGAAAACATCCACAACCACAGATCACAAAGCAGAAACAGACCCCCCCTCCACACACACACAATCAGCGGCTAAATGAGGTCAACACAATCACTCCAGCCCTCCATCAGCTTCCCGGAGAGTGACTCAACGCTCCTTCCTTCTGAACGGACGAGCTGATGGCCACCGTCTTACCGTGATTCAGACGCGGCCATATAAGCAAATCTTCAACTATAAATACAGAGCAGCTACAGCTTTGCTCTCTTTGGTTTGAGGAAATGAACCGAACAATGTTGTGAAGGCCCCAATCAAAACAGCGTTCCTTTCCGTTGTCAAAAACTGCCACAACTCGTTCCTGATAAATCTGTATGTTTCTGAAGAAAGTGTGAGTTTAGTTTCCCTAAGTGGTTGCTATGGTGTTCCATGTGTGTTTTTAGCCTGTTGCTATGGAGTTGGTAGGGTGTTTTGAGTGGTTGCTAAGGCATTTTGCTAGGCTGCTCCAGTCAGCGGATAAGTCAAAAGGACCCACCCCAAGTTCAGTTCTCCTGAAGCGACATGATTTAAAGGGTTGTTCTTGTCAAAGTTACACACATTTAATGTGACAGGGTAGAGGTTGGTTCAAATCCCTAAACTGAAGTGTAAGAAACAGCAACACAGCGCTCGCCTAGCTTTGGGGACCTAGAGGTCTACAGACTCTCTCTGACTCTGAGAACTTTAAGGTCGTGGCTCCAGCGAGAGGTAATAAAAACTGCAGGGGTTTTTAGGGCAGGACGGTTGTTTGTCTTTCTGACAAAAGCCTTTCTAAAGCACAGGAAGTGAAGTAGGAAAAAAACACCTGTCATGCGCCTGAGGGTCATCGGTCATGGGAAACAAAGGCTCGTGAACTCATCTTTTAAAGGCTGGTTCCTCCCCGAGCTCTCTCCTCTGACAGATATCCAAACCTGAGGAACAAAGCTGCTTTCAGACGCTTCCGTTTGATCATTCGAGCCCATCAAAGAGCTTCAGGCAGCACAGTGTAAACATCTGAGATATTTTTCTTACATTTATCATTTATCTGAATAACAGAAAACAGCTCTAAATAAACAAAAAGAAAACGACAACAGCTCCAAACCGTATCGAGCAGATGTTGTTGAAACGATTCCAGCACGTCTTGTCTATGAATGAGGCATTGTCAGTGGTTTGGACCGGTGTAGGTGGTGGTGAGCGGATAATTACCAGCAGGTTTGCGTAAATGACAATATTGGAGGGATTCCAGACAGGGAATCATTCCCAATCGGATCAACCGGAATTTCAGGACCGTTCAAACGCGAGGTACTGACATCAAATCTTTCATCAAGGATCCTGTTTATTTACACTAACGTTGACAGCCAATATTGAATGTTATATTATAAATATTGTACAGTATATATACAATACATTGTGCATATTCAGTGGCCCTGCATATACAGTGGTTAAATTGTATTTACCAGCACTGGAGTAAATTTGTTCACTGCTGTTGTCAGTACGTCACGGGTCAATAAACATGGGACATGGGTCAGAGGTTAATGCCACCCAGGTGGATGTAGCACGTCTGTGAGTTTATTTCTAAAACAAACTATTACCACGTCTGAAGAATAAACTTCTTTAACATACATTCTTTGATACTTATTTGACGCTTGTCTTTATCTAACACTTTAATTTGTTTTGTCTTCATTTTAAACTTGTAATCTATAGTTTTGTCATTTGAAACCGAACTTTGTTTAAACGTTTTGAAGTGCGCTATCTTTCTGTAAAATAAAGGCGTTAAATTTGAATGTGATGCAAAGACATTTGTCAGTTTTTGGGTATGACTTAAAGTGTCCAGATATGGTTTTTGGGAACATTGGACTGCATTTAACAATTAGGGAATGATAAAGATCTTAAAAAATACTTTGAAAAGCTTTAACTTCTCGACTACAACAGACAACGAGACCCAACAGTGAAGAAACTACTAAATAACCTTTTCTTTGTGTTCTGCGCATCTGTCAGATTCACCTGTTCACCCTGACGACGGTTTTTCTAACTGTGTTACCATAGTAACACAAAAAATGTTCTACTAATTGCCATGACCAAGAACTCCTAGTAAGTTTGATCATTAGAAAGGCAGCATTATAAAGACTTAAAACCCTGTTGTATGATACACTTCATTGTGTAAAACAGCCTAAACAGCTGAGTTGTTTTTTTTCCTGTCTCGGCTCTCTGTCTTCTTCTCAAACATGAACCTTTTCAGCTCTCAAGATCCACTTTTTCCTTCTATAAACTTTTCCTAGACAACAGAAAAGCATTTATGCTGAAAACATAGCAAAACCAAGCAGGTAACTCACCTATAATGCGTTCTTCAGAAAGCTTGAGACTCATAAGAGCTGGAGGTGTCTGGAAATCACCTGACTGCGTATGTGAGAGTGCGGGTGAAATATCAGGAGGGGAGACAATCTGAAGCGGTGTCGCCATTCCGTTACCCAGGAGACCGATGCTCTTTCAAAGAAACGGACCAATGGGAAAGCACCGCAATTGTGTTGAGACAAAGGTCACGTGACCAGTGCTCAGGCAACACAAAAAATGATGAGTGGGGAGGGTAGGAGTTGTCGGGGCACTTGGGGTTGGAACGGGCCCTTCAGAGAGTCACAAAAGAAATTGGACTGCGAGCTTGTGGTGACCGTGGTGAGGCGCCACCTTTATGCTTGAGACTATTTTAAACGAAACATCTTCAAAACTTACGTAACACAAATTTGCAATGCATTTTTTACAAATCCAAATAAAGGCACTTTTTAACATTTGACAGAAAGACCAATTCCGGTGCTTACATTAATCAAACTGGACGTTAAAAGTATGTTCATTTTACGTTCGCATATGACTGTTACTTATAAACCACACAGACACAAAGCAAGACGCTTCAACAAAAATGCACCTCAGAGTCTTGAGGACACAGCAACGCTCCTCCATCTTGCTCTGTCGCTTTAAATGACTTCACGATGTTATTTCATGAGCGTCAAGATTTCAAGTGCCCCGCAGAAACAGTGTCGCAGAGTAATTTTACAGAACTTAGAACCCTATATTGGGGAACCTATGTGTATAATTGCCGGTCAATAGTGAAAACAGATCGAGTTTTCTGAGGTGGATCTGCCCGTGACTGGAATGCTGATGCAGTAGAAAGATTTCAGGAGATCAAGATGGACAGACTTAAACACACTATTGATTTGAACAGAGAAGATCTGCATGAAGAGGACACAGCTAAGTGTTCGTCTGTTCTTAAAGGTACAGTACTGAGGTTGTGCAGCTCCAAACAGAACAATATAAGTAGTGTGTGCTCATTTCTGCTATATTTAAAGTGTTGTGTGGCGCACAGGTCGTGTTGAATTCTGTAATAACACTCTTAAGGTGCTTTTTGTCCTTTCTGGAGCACTACAGCCCCATTCACCTTCGGAATGCCATGATTCCCAAGAGTCCCAATCCTTAAAACCCAATCGATATGGCAACGATGTCACCATAAGCCGTTTTAAAATGCTCGTTCGGATCTACTGAACTAACCTGATGATACTGAGAATATATAATGCAGAGAGCTAGTAATCCAAAACTCAAACAGGAATTTGTGAGGGTAATTCCAAACATGTTTTTCACATGGGAAATCCAAAGCGTACTCAGAAGGCAGGGTTAAGCGTGTGTGTGTGTGTTATCTCCAGCTGGTACACAAGCTCTTTTTGTTCTCCATCATCAGCAGCTGGACAGATGACTCACTGAGATTTTGCAGCAGGGTAAGACTGACACTTTTTGATCCCCTTGTCAGTCTTTATCCAGCAAGAACGTGATAAATGTTGGAAAGAGGAGTATGTAAGGGATTTTTCTGTAAAATTGTAAAACTTCATGTCATAATTGAACATTTTTAAGAATTTTTTCAAATTATTTAACGGTGCACCAAGACCACGTTCAGAATAAGCACAGCACTGTGCACAGCACAGTCATTTTCTGTACGTATAGAACAACCCGTAAGACTGACTGGATTTATACAATCTGCTGTATATAACTGAAGATACAACACAGAAAACTATATCCCATATCCCACAATGCATTGCACTCAAACTGACCTATGTGAATGAACAGAACGTGGCATCACCTTTTTATTCATGATGTGAATGGACAGTTTTAAATTAAGTCTTTTGTACCCCAAACTGAATTTATAATGCTTGTAATAACTTGTAATGATTGTAACCAGATGACTTACAGACGAGTTACACACGGCTGATATCGCAGCTAACAGGGAACGTTCTCAGAACATTGTCTCTCTCTCAGTCCTCAAAAACTGACACCTGGTCAGAACATTGAAGAACAATAATTCCTAAAACATTCAAGTAACGTTTGTAACCTTTTGTTACATAACGGAAACGTTAGAGAAACGTTCCAACAACGTAGAACTGTTGGATGACACAGCGCATCACGTCAGAACTCGCTGTCATCATTAGCGGACATTAGCTCGGTGACAGTGATGGGCTGAATGCACATAAAACAGACATCTCGCGTTAGCTCGTTATTCCAATCACAGACATTTCATCTGACAGACATATAGAGAACCATACACCACACTTTATATACATTAACACCATAACGCATTAAAGTCATTTCCTTAAACTTATTTAAATCACAGAGATTCGATGATCGTGGTCATATGCAAAGATTAACTAATACATGAGTGAAATGCATGCATGCATGCATGAGTAAAAAAAAGCAACTTTAACTAACTAACTAGCTAACTTCACTTTGCTGGGCCATTTTACACCGACGTTCAACCAGTTGGTGTCAAAGTGACTTTGAATGTTTAGTCAGTTCTCTGAGGTTCACGCGGGTTTGTCTGATCGCATAAACTAAGATCAGCTGTCATTTTCTCATTAGGGCTCATACTGTAAAAAAGTCATTCATCTGCGATTCTGTCTGTCTGTCGTATTCAAACAAATGAAGACGCGTTCACACTTACCAGTGATGCGCCGCGTCTCTCTTCTATATAATATTGTCTTGCGTCCAATGCAGATGATACACGATCTGTACGCAGCAAGCGAGCGACGCGACGCGACGCTACAGTCCTACAACGCGTCCGTCATTGTATATCGCGACGCTCTGTAGATCAAACGCTGACGTCGGCACTCCGTCGACCAATTGAAAGCTTTGTTTACGCGAGCGTCGCGTCGCTACTCGGTTGTCAGTATATCTTAAAGTGAAACAGTAAATCGATTACGTTTGATTGTACTCGTGCTCAGTGAAATGTAATTGAAATGTGTTTTAATTAAAATATTTGTTCATATCTTTTTTACACCCATATATTAAACTGTGCAGATAGACAGAAATACGGCAATATATGGTTTATTATGCCTTTCAGAAACTGTAAATACTGCCCAAAATGATAAAAAATGAAAGAAAACTTGCTAAAAAACTGCTGAAGTCAGCCTAAGCTGGTTGGCTGGTTTTAACCAGTCTCCCAGCCTGGTTTTAGCTGGTTAGGCTGGTTTAGAAGGCTGGTTTTAGAGGGGTTTTAGCCACTTTTTAGCTGGTCAGGCTGGTCTGGTATGAAGACCAAACAGTTTTCCAGTCTGAAAGACCCATCTTAAACCAGCTAAGACCAGCCGACCAGCTTAGGCTGGTTTTAGCTGTTTTTCGAAAGGAAAGAACAGGAGACCAGAGTTAAAATGACAGACACAGTTTATGTCTGCATGGAAACAATGTTTTGCAGCACAAATTGCAGTTATCTGAGATGTCATCTGTGGAAAATATTTCAGTGACACGTGGAATGACAGTTGCACCTGTGTTTGCCAGCCGTACCAGCAAGATCAGGCATGCTGCAAAATCTGACAGAGACAAGCTTTCCTGCAGAACACCTCACATGTAGTGCCCTAACCGGATGTGTAGACCACAGATGTGCATTCACCTGCTTCTCTGTCTTCATGTGTACGTGTTTTGAGTAGGAGAACGTTAAATATGTCAATCAAATATGTAACACGTGCAAAATACAGCCAAGGAGACAACAAGCGTATTTTACAATGGGCATAGCGCCCTCTAGAGACTCATCAGTGTAAGAGATTTCAGCCACACAGAGGTCAGAGTGTGTCAGACTTTACACTCACACTGTACTTTTTAAAATGGATATTTCATTTCAGCGTTTCTGTACATTTCATATGAACACGGGCTTTAAGAGAACATTATATGTTACAGTTTTCTGTAACCCCACACAAAGCAAACAGTTGTAAGGCCTCTCGTCTGGTCCTCTCATTATTCCAGATGGCCGTTTCCTCGGGCAGGCAGAACGACCCGGTTTGGCAGTCTCTGCAGCGCAGCTCTGGCTGTTTGTGGACGTGTGGGCGTAAGTTGACCAGATGCTTTTGAACGAACAACTGGTTTGTGCTGGTTATCTGATGGTTCACGATTACTAGTAGCGTCTGACCTAAATGGCAGAATATATATATATATTTATTAGCTGAAGTTAAACCATTATGTAGTCCAAAATGCATTTGTTAAACTGACATCATGTTTAAAAATCTGCTGTGCTTTCATTTCTTGTAACTTTATTGGATTTTTGGGTGAACTATTCCTTTAAATATGATAATGAAAACATACCATTGTGTTCTAAGAGGAGAGACCCCAAGGCTAGTAGCTGGTCTATGTGGTATTCGGAGAATTGACCCTGTTTTTACAGTCTTGGTGCTCTGGGGCTCCAAGATTGAGTTTGTCTTCAGGGCTCCAAGATTAGTCACTGGGATGTCTTCGGTCTGCCCCGATACACAGATTTGAGCATTATGAGGTTTGAGTCTTCTAGCACGAGTCTGTGCTACCCTCCGGCCAGCAGGAGGAGCCACTGCACTGGCTGGGGGTGAAGGAGACATGGTACAGTCTGATGAGAAGGTGAGTCTGGATACCTGCTGAGACTCCTGGTGAAATACATCTGAAAAATGGAAGATAAAAATTTTAATTTGACCTTTTCCAAAATAAGTCAAATGCTTAGTGTGCTTTCAAGGGTAATTGGTAATCTGTTGATTTTATATGTCCGGTTTGGCGCACACACCGAGCATTAGCCAAGCATAAAAAAAATAGTAAAATAGTCAGAAAAAAGATAGCCTGACTTACGTGGTAAAGGAGATTGAAAAGATGAATCAGGAGACGTAGTATCTCTGTAAACAGTCTCTTCCTCCTCCTCTTCATTTTTAGTGATGTCATCACTGATAAAACTATTATTGCAACTGCCTTCATCATCTTCCTCATCATCATCCTCATCATCCCTGTGGAGAATTTTCATAACCTGGGGTTGCCGGTCTTCCTCGATAGCCAGAAGACGTCTGTCAGGGGTCAAGAGACAAACACAGTTTACAAGCCACGCTGTACAACCGTAGCACGGAAGTGTGTGTGGAGTGGTGAGAAAGTTCAGTACTTGTTATGCTCGATCCTCCAGCTTCTGAGCTCAGCAAAAACATCCTTGCGGTCTTGACTGCTTGATTCTTCAGTATCATACGTGTGTTCAGGAATGTAACTGCCGAGTCGCGTGCTGGGTCGGGTGTGAGAATGCGAGTTTTGAACCTGGCAGAGGAAACATAAGAGATTAAATGATTGGCTAAACAAACACAACAATCCACGGTAAACCTTAAAGGAACAGTACACCCCAAAATAAAAATGAATTTACTCACCGTCCAATCTGGTTTCGAATCTGACTGACTTTCTTTCTTCTGTGGAAGACAAAGAGACAAACTTAATTATACAACAAGCTAAAAAAAATTACCATTTAGTAAATGTTGACAGAACTGTTTGTATTCCGTTAAGAGCTTATTAATATTTCAGATGATCAACATGCAGTTGTTGGTCTTGATGATTAAACGAACCGTTAGTTTGCGTCTCCGTGCACGAGTAGCTTCCAGTGGATTCCCATAGAAAACACTGCCAGCACCTGTAAAACATCCCCTTCACATCACTGCTAAACAGAGACAGGTGCAGTACAAAGACAAACCACTAAACAGACACACAACGGTTGTGTCTCAATTCACCACTGTAGCTGATACAGTACACTATTAGAGGGGACCAGCTATTGTGTTGTAGTATCCGAAACCATAGTGGACATCCCATAATGCACCGCAATAACAAGTGAACTGATGTACATTAAACATACCCATAATGCCCTGAGGCTCATGCCGTCCAGCATTTCAGAAAAGGGTCAAACACTCAAGTGCCTTACCGCCACCTACTGTCAGCTGAGACCAAAGGCACCCCATTTCCTCTACTTCCACCTCATTTCCTGTGGAACAAAGATCTCTCATAGTCCCTAGAAACACAAAGCATGGAAAAAAAGTGAGAAACATTAACTGAGACTGGGGCCCTGGACTGTACTGACACCTACTGGTGTGGAGGTAGCAAAGGCATTTTGTAGCAAACATTGTTTGTCCGGATATGACTGGATATTTTCATGTGCAATGAGAAGACATAATTTCACACATTCGTCAAAAGCACTATTAAAGGAATTCACAGCTCCAGAGTTCATAGCGCAGTGTTTACGTTCAACAGCTTCCTCGCCTGCGTCTGTGTATTCCAGCGTGTCATTGCCGGAACAGTCTTTGATTGTTTTCTTGAGAAGGGTCCAGTCCTTCAGCGTGCTTCTACCGCACTGAGGCTTGTCCTCCTCCACTGGTACATCATCCAGAAAGCTCAGCTGTGGAATCAGCTCGCGGACTGCCGACCTGTAGCTGTAGTCAGTCTGTTGTCAAAATACACCAAATATGAGCTCAGACTGCAATACAGACATGGGTTGTGGATCTGGAGAAGACCTCATTTAAATGTGACTACTATTACCCTGTTATGCCTGCAAATTTTCCTGTTTTAATTCTATATAAAGTTTAGGTCGTGAGAACATTTCCCTAACGTTTCCATTAAATAACAATATGCTAGGTTAAAAAAATAATATGTTAAAAAATGTTCTGATAACATTACTGCAAGATTTTTTTATAACGTTGAGAAAACTTTCAGAGAATGTTAGCCAACATTCTGAGAACCTTCCCTGGTAGCCGGGCACGTGTTAAATGTTTTAAAACAAAACCACCTACAAACACCCAAGTATACAGTCTGGCAGGCACAATTCACGCTTTGTAACAGCCATTTTTGCAGTGAGAGGTAAAGGAAGCGAGTAAATTACAGAAAGCAAGCAAACGAGGTCGTCCTCATTTACCACCTCATGCATATTCACATTCAAAGCAGTTTGTTTACCCACTGCAGGCCTGCCCCAGTTTTGTCATTCCTGGTGCTGACTGAAAACAATCTGATTAAAAGAACGCCCGTTTCAGCCAGAAACATCCCTCCTCGTCCTCATGCACACAGCATGAGGTTTTCATAGAATAAATGCAGGACAAATTCATGTATTTGTTTATATATAAAGCTGATGTGTCAACGTTCCAGCATGTACATACTCTGATTTCATGGTTTAGCTCTTTATTGGTCAAGAAGCATTTCTGTTTTTCCTTTTTATACAATAGACAAAAATATTAATGGAACGTTACTAATGGAAACATTAGGGAAACGTTCTTACAACACAAACTTGTTAGCCGGGTTGTTTTTTCTTTTGTACAATAGTTCAAGATATAAATGGAATGTTACTTATTGGAAACGTTTTTGTCTTTCATACAATGAATCAAAATATTAAAACATTCCTCAAAATCGTATCTTTAACTGTATCTTTTGGTAAACAACAACAGAATCTACATTTTTGGGTGAGCACTCTCTTTAATTAAGCTTCGCTTCATTGTAAAAGCTACCAAAATCCAGCAATATTCCAGAACATAACCATTGATTTTTCTCACCAGTCCATTTTGTGTCGCTGGTATCATACATATTAATATGCAATTTGTGTAATGGACAGAGCAGGACAGCTTTAGATCAAGCAGTCAGAAAATCAGTCTTTGGGATTTGATGGCTTGTGGAGGCATTATTATCTGCCAGAACCATTAGGCTGGTCCACAGAGAGAGAGTTCATCTCAGGCAGTTCAGCCACAAGCAGAAGCTCAGCCGTATTGAGTACAAACACACCATCTCTCTGCTCACCACAAATTGCCACTAATCAACATGATACAATCATTTGGAAACAGTTAGTGGTTTCATAGTTGGATATGATATTCTAATATTCTCTGTATGACTGGCAGCCCGTCCCTCAGTGTACGAATCTTTAACTCTTTATTTACCTCTGACGCTCCTGGACTAGAACAGACGCATACAGGGTTTCCTTCCAGGGTAAGAGATCTGAGTTTTTTACAATGGCCCAAATGCCACACCTGGAACAGATCGTTAATGCTGTTTTCCTCCAGGTCCAGTAGCTCCAGGTGTTCCAGCATACTGAGTTGGATCAGCTCTGATATGTTGTTGTACGCTATATACAGTTCCTGTGTAAAACAAATTAATGATATATTTAACAGGTGTCCCTCATAGTTTATCCAAGTATTTCAAAGTAAAAATTAAATATTGTTTTAGTTGACCCCCTTTGTTTTCCTTTCATAAAATATGTGGCCCAGCTGTGGTGCTCATTTCACAAATGGGGGTTCGAGTCTGGCTCCTGTCATGGCCCAGTCCCTATTCCACCCAGTTTAGCTTCACCCTATCATTTCCTGTCATCTTATGACACTTTCCCTATCTAAGTGATTCTAAAACTGATGATAATTCATGTGGATGATTAAGGTCTTGCTTCTAAACTCTGTTTATACCTTTAAGGAAGAAAGACAAGGAATTCCCTCCAAGTCGTTCAGACCGCAGCGAGCCAGCCACAAGACCTGCAGGTGGGAAAGGCTGGTTCCGAGGTCCCTGATGAGGAAACACTGAGAACAATAAGCCATCATTCCCCACCTCTCCCAGAACAGCATTCCCAGATTCCCAGACCCGCGCTCCGGGTCCTGACACTTTCTCCAGCCCCTCGGCATCGCAAAGCAGGAAATGTTTTCACACCTATCATGTCCCCTGTGAGCTTTAAGCTCCTTAATCTTTTTCTCCCCCCTTTTGAGATTTACGGAGACATTTTTAAACACATCTTTAGTGTATTAATGAGTCCAAAATACACAGTTAATCTTTAATCCCCCCAAAATTCAAAGTTTTCAATATTCTATGCGTTATGAAGACATGTAGAGTCTTACCGCACAGATATAATCACACTGTTGCTCATTTTCAGCTGTTTAAGACAGGGTAAGGAGACACCTGTGAGCCCAGAGGAGAAAAACACAAGAAATGTCAAATATGTTTCTCAGTGGTATCCGTCTCTCCACTGTCACTTCAAATCCCATTTGTGAATCGAAACGTATGTGAGTAACTTAGTTCAGCTCCGCTTCAGTTCTTATTACACAATATTTCCTGTGTCACACGACAACAGGTGCAAATGATTTTTTCTCTGATCTCGGGGTGAAAGACAGCCCAGATTTGTTAATAACGGGCTTTGTAAGCATTACCCATTTGTTGAAAATAATGTTAAATAAGATCATTTGTCTGTCTCACCAAAGTTGTCTAGAGTGTTCTGTCGCGTGTCAACACACATCTCCAGTGATGTCACTTCCTGCAGGTTGTCAGATCCAGTCAGGATTTTCTAAAAAACAATGAACCCTGGTGGAAACTTTGCACCCCTCTTACGCCTTGTTTTTAAACATAAAATTGGTTAATTTTTAAATCTACAACACCCAGTTCAAATGTTTAATCTTTAATGCTTAATCTGGGAGCGTACCAACTTCGCTGGTGATAGACACAGATCGACCATCAGAAGGTCAGAGTCTTCATGGTCTCCAGGAGTTGGGTTTGTCCCATCACATCCACCAAACTCAGTCACGATGGATCGAGCTGTACCAGGCCTCTTCTTTATGAAGGTTTCACTCATAATTTGTCACGTTTATTTAACCTGCTCTGAAAAATAACGCATGCGTGTTTCATGTTACACAGCAGCTTTAGAAAACACAGCAAATTGAATTAATATTTTTAACACTGCGCGTCTAATGTCAAACTATACTTTTGCATTGCGTCTGTAAAGAGTTTAATTCTGCTTCCATTATTTATAAAACGACTTACCTTTGAGCTTAGACAACCTGTTATATTTAGTGTATAAGCATGTCTGTTCTGCACAGCTGGACAGCCAGAGCAAAAGTTTGCACAGCAACGGCACGCTTACTTCCTGGATACGACGATGCGCAAGCATCATGGGAATTGTAGGCCATGTGTGAAATCGTTTAAAATAACTCTGCTAAACTAGATGTTTCATAAATGGTTTAATTACAATTATTTATCTTACATGATAACGTCTTTATTAATAAAATGATTGTAATAAAAGCAGATAAAAGGCTAATATTTGCAGGCCAATGCGATTAAGTATTTTAAATTAGTTTAAACTAAATTTAGTTTAAACTTGTTTAAACATGAAATAATCATTTGATTATGTCAAGTTTAAACGTGGTCCGGATGAACACGCGCGAAATTACCCGAAAATGTACTACTATGGTTAAGGTGCGTCTTATGAATATTAATTATATGACGCCACCTTCTCTCAGATGGCTAATGCGATTGGTCGAAAGGTAAGTGGGCGTCGTTCAACTAACGAATTACCGAATCCAGTTAGGTTAAATGATTGGACGCTACGGAAGGGTAACCGAGCAACGTCGCCAGAGCGTACTTAATATTCATAAGCATAGCCTTCGCAGTAGTAGGGTTGGTAATTGGCTGCCGGGGCGGTGCTGTGTGTCGTGTGGGGCTGGGCGTAGGCTGTAGTGCACACACAGTACAGTGGAGCACATTGTTCACCGTGGACTGTCTGCAACATATATTGCAAACCAGGAAAATTACCAAATAAACAAAATCGGCTGGACAAGGACTGTATTCGGGAAACCAGAGGTGAAACTATTTTTTGGCGATTTCAACATACATCTTTTGATCGTAATGCAGTATTGTACGAACTGGAGCGATGCATAGTGCCAGTATTGAGTGTTTCTAACCTAAAATGTTTCTTAATATTAATTCGATAACACAAATGCTTGGTATTGATCATATTCGCTATTGGGGAATGATATATGTTTGTATATAATTTAATAGATAATGTTTATATGGGTGTATATGCAGTGCATTGATACGCTACAGATTCTGTTGTATATTTTGCATGATCTCTTTATAGACTCCGCGTTTATTTTACGTTGTTTGTTGAACACAAAGCTCAGGTCGTTGTTTTTGTTCATCCTTCGCAGCGAAACCCGTTCGAGCATCCAAACACTGAATCAGATCCACATCGAATCAGACTCTAATAATCGATCAAACGACTGATCGCTGCTTGTGTTGTTAAAAACTTAGTCATTGGGGGACATTCGTTTAGCGTTGGATGTAAACGCGTTGTTTAAGCCGAAACGTACATTTTATACACTACATCTATTGGCCCTAAATAGAAACATTAATTAATTTTAAGTTTTGCTGTCGTCCATGTGACAGTTATAAGTCGGACTGTATAAACTGGGGTGACGCCCCATACTACTGGGCGCGCAATTGCGAATTCTACTATGGCAAAGAATTGTCTCTTAAATATTAATTAGTTCGTGATGACGTTTGGTGGTAGATTTCCAATAGTTAATGCCTAGCTGCGTAATATTAATGAGATGTTGACGACACTATTCACGGTTCGTCCAATAGCACATGTTTAGCTCATAAATATTAAGAACTCTCTCCATAGTAGGAATCGTAATTTTTGGACCACAGAGAGCTGTGCGGAAGTGTAATAGTCCGTTTTGTCGTAGAGAAATCAAGTTCGGTTCGCATTTATACTTAAGCACAAAGGTTTTATATATTTATAATCCATATAGTTTTATTCTCTTATTTTTCATATACCGCATAGTGTTTTTCGATGGTTATCCAGATGTGTTTTTGAAGCCTTCTACAGTATTTGCTGTTGTTGGGAAGAGGTGAGTTGATGTTATCAGATTATTCGCCTCGATTTAGTCAATTAATCGTCGATCGTGTTTACTTTTGATCAACTGCATGTGATAAACGTGTATTTAGAGGTTTTGCATCAATTACATGCAAAATCGGAAAATATGAGCCGCAATGGGATTCAAATGCAACGAGTATTATGTCATTATCATGTCTATATATTATTGACTAAGACTTATAAAGATCTTATGTGCTTCTCTTTCTCTGTGTCCTGTAATAAAATATAAAAACATATTGCAAACATTACAATTTATAGGATTCTAGAAATATTATTGCATGTATATTAACAGCATTGTTTTAGGTTTAAACTTAATTTAGCTTTTCACGTAACTTTCATGCAACATATTGCGACAGTTTTATTCAGAAGACATTGTCTCGGTGTGTCTGCAGTTCCACAGATTTGGGCTAGCAGGCAGATGTAATGGCAGTGGTGGTTATTTTGGGGCATGATGTCAGTGGCTTGCTCAGCTTGGATCTGTTATGGTTCCTCAGTGTTTGATTCCTTCATCTCCCATGTGAGCTTCTTCTCACTGTCTTTTGAGGTCATGTGATATTAACTTGCAGTTAAACGGCAAATCATTTGAGTAATATGCATTTTGGGATTGCATCTATGTGGCGAGTAACAGGTTTCTTGTGGCCATGGAAACGCTGGAAATATCAAAGAATTTAAAAAGTGTGATTCTAAAATAACAAATTGGCTATAAAATGTTAATTGTGTTTTCTGGGTGGACAAATCGTGGAAATGTATTAGTCGGAAATTGTGGAAAGCCTGGAATAGTGAATGTTTTATTCGATACCCTTTCATTTCCAAGACAGAATTGTCACACAAGGGCCGGAAACTTTGGGCAAGTATGTGCAAACAAGCTCATTTTCACATGACTTACATTTCAAAATTTGTCCGAATGCAATTCATAATTTGGAGTTGCCACACGGGGCGCTAATCCAGACGGAATGACATGTTACCGGAATATTGCCGCGCTACTCAAGGGGATGATAGAGTTACACTACCATATCTGAGTGTTGTTTATGGGGCATTACATGCTATGTATGTAGAATGGGGCCACATGCAGTGATTTCACATATGCTCAGACCTGCATACATGTGAAAGGTGTATTTTTGGCCTAAAAAGTGTTTTTTTTTTTTTGTTGTTTTAGACACAAAGGGCTCCAGACATTTGTTGGCGTCCACAAAATGTAACTCCTTCATAGACCTGACGTCTCAGTTTTCTGTCATGTAGCTTATTACATGGATCCAGAGGGACTATAGAGTTTCAGAACGTGAGGCTTGTATAGCTTGCTCATAGTGAGAGACAGAGTATACAGAGTACACTATAAAGCCTCGGTAGATCACAAAAATGTCTAGGGCTTGTTTACCTTGATTGGTTTAGTTGTGTGACTCGCGTATTAATATAACAACCCATGGTCAGAATCTTTGTTTTAAAAATGAATTGCATTTGGTGCAGTTTGCTGAGGCAATTTGTTTACTATCTCTTGGGTTAGGGATTTGAACAAAAGTATTTTTTCCCGTTCTGCAACCACACGTATGATTTTCACCTGTCGGACTGTAAAGATGAGAATGAAAAACTATAGACTTGCGTTGCAGATGGGACTTGGGAACCGAATATCGTAGCGATGTGTGGGGGGGTCTTCTGACTCGCACCAGTAAGAACCCACTTACATTAGAGATTTCACAACAGACCACAGACATTTACCCATAAGCCAGTGAGTGTTGTATCAGCATATGATGGTTTATTCCCAAACAGCACAAGTCTTTGGGGGCTCATTAGGACCTTTTTGAAGCAACACGGTGCTAATTATGAATCTGTGAGAGAACCTTAGCTATCCCCGAGAAGAGCCCAGTGGGACCTCTGGTGTCCCATCTGTGCTGGTCTCAACTGTTCAACTGTTCATCCCAAACAACATGTCACACCGACAGAAGGACCTAATCAAACATTCATTCATTGCTTAGGGTGTGTATATTTGATCCAGTCTCCATGACTGTGGCCTAGTATAGTTGGAGGGGTTCTTTAAATGATGTCCTATATTACAGAATTTGCAGCTCAGCGATGTGAAACTGATAATGAATGTGCCGCAGTTGCTAATCTCTTCTGGTTTCTTACAACTTCATATCAACATCATCACATACCACGCTTTCCTGGTGATACCACGTGTCAGCTGCCTCGCACTGTATTCACGTTTAGCTAGATAGCATAGTGTCAACATCCACATTAATCCAGATAAATCTTAAAATAGTTTTTATTTTCTTTTTTAAAAGTCGCTTGTTCACACTGAAGCGCCAAAGAACGTTTAAATCCCCTTGATGCGTATTATGCCGCTAAACAATATTTAAAAATGGCAACACAGATTTATCGCTAAAAACATTAAACAGTGGCTTTATTTATCTGTCGCACCCAACCAAATAATGCAAAATTGGTTAGTATCTAAGGATATAAAAGGGACTGTCAGATGTACATACAAATAGCTGTCACTTATGAACTCTTTGCCCTTTGCCATTAATAGCTCAAATGTGTGTGTGTGTGAGAGAGCGTGTGCCAGGGAGTGAGTGTGCATGTGTGTTGAGTTACTTATTAATCGTCCAGGGCTTTAGTGTAACTCTGTACACTGTGCTACTAACAGGTTGCGGTCCAAATATAGCACCACAAAACTTGGTTGTCATGAATGATTAACCATGCATACCCTCCTCTGGTGCTCTTAAAACCAGATTATTGCAAATAAATGTCTAAGAATAAAACTCCACACCCTGAGACTTAAAATAATCTGTGTTGACTGTTTGGTGATTTTCTGTCTGGTGACCATTACATACTGTGACCCTTTAGAGCAACTTGTAAACTTGTGAGGGCAGTTGTGGCCCACTGGTTAGACTTGTAACCAGAAGGTCACCGGTTTGATTCCAAATGCAGGCAGATAGCGACTGAAGTGCCCTTTGATCAAGACACTTTACGCCCAATTGTGCCCCAGTTCTACCCACTGTTCCAGGTGTGTTCACAGTTTGAGGTGTGTTCCTAACTCACTTCTCCAATACGTGTGGACTAACTGGATTGGTTAAACGCAGAGGACCAATCACCATACTTAGCCGTTTTATATTTAATTTGTAAGTTTATTGGTATTGTCGTTGTCTTGCTTGATTTCTGTTTCGTTGATGTGACCTCTGGGACCCCAGTACGATGATTTAGTCATTTATTAGTCACTGAATGTGGCATGTCGTATCGGTCTAACTGTGATCATCAAAGTTAATGCAGATTGACTGAGAGACAAATTGTTACTAATCGCTTAAGGTGGTCCTTTTGTTTTTGACTGGACAGTTTATGATGTGCATGATCTTTTACTCCTAACACGGCTGAATAACTTATAAACAAAGCCGGACAAAGGTGCACCGGTTTTTAATAATTCACTGATTGTAATGTTTAGTAGACATTTAACGTTTGACTTTCCGTGACTGAGTGTAATTTTCTTCAGTTTGACTTCAGTTTGGCTAGTTAGCATGGCTTTAAATGAGCCCGGCTCATTTGAAATCCCATTGCACCAACAGAGCGACTACAATTGAGTTGAATGGCAACAGTTTGTTTTCTCCACTGAAAATGATGTAGCAGACATTTGATGGTGTTTCTGGTTCTCTTCAGGTGCGGTGAGAGACTGAAGAGGAGTGACGGTATGACTGAATATAAGCTGGTGGTGGTGGGGGCTGGAGGCGTGGGCAAGAGCGCTCTCACCATCCAACTCATCCAGAACCACTTTGTGGATGAATACGACCCAACCATAGAGGTAACGTGTGTGTGCTTCATCCATGCTGTGATAAATGATATAATAACAGCCATGTCACAGATTGTGGGCTCAATTATCGGACCCTTGTTAGGGTTGTGCACGACAACTCTTTACGAATTGTTTCATTTTCTAAAATGGTTTCATTTTAGTGACATATCATGTAGCTCAATTCATGAAATGTACTGCTTATGAAAACAGGGCCTTAATCATTTTTGTTAACCGTTTAAAAAAAATTTTTTTATGGAAATAGTTCTATTCACACACAACACAAGTCTGTTGTGTTAGGAGTGTTTACAGAAAACTTCGTATGTGTTTTGGCCCTTCATTTACTCAACAACTGTGTTTTGTGGGCCTAAAAACACAAATGATTAAAA
>JAZGTI010001980.1:0-39420 GCA_036877585.1 Botia kubotai | reverse complement strand
TTTCGCCCAGTCCAGTGCCTTTCCGGTGAGTAGGGAGGAAACAAACGCTATCCTACTAGAGTAATTGGGGTAGAGATTAGGTTGCTGGTCAACAAACAGTGAGCATTGTAATAGGAACCCTCTACATTTATCTGGTAATCCATCAAATTTCTCTGGAAATGAGAGTCGTGGATTTACCGGGTAGGTTGAACTGGGCATTGGCGGGTTCGGTGCGGCAGCGGCGGCTGGGCTTGCCTCGGGACTTGTGACTTGTAGTCCCTGAAGCACTTTAACTAACTCCTCGGTCAGCGTTGTTAGTCGATTGAGCTGGTGTTGGTGCATGGCGAGCTGAGAAGCCTATAGAGTCAGTTCAGCGGACAGCTGAACGAGAGCTGCTGGATCCTGAGGTGGCGAAGTCATTTGTAACGAAGTATCAGGCAGAGTCGGAGTAATCTTTAATCTCAACAAACAGGCAAGGTCGGTAACAGCAAACAGGTATAGTATAGACAAGGCAAAATGATAACGATGAACAGGTGAGGGTCGAGACAGGCAGCAAACAGTCCAAATAACAATATATCCAATCCAGGTACAGGGGCAGGCGGCAAACAATCGATAATCCAAAAACAGTCCAAGTCATACACAAAAATACACCAACAAGAATAAACAGGGAAAACTGCTCAGAAATGATGCTGGGGCAAATCAAGACTTCGCAAAGATGTTATGGTGAAATGTCCGGTTTTATAGAGGGGTGGAAATGAGGCGCAGGTGTACAAACGGGAAGTAATCAGTTCGACGGAAAGCATGATGGGAAGTGTAGTTCTAAGAGTCCGTTCAATATTCCGGTGATGGCTCCCTCTGGCGACTCGACGGGGAAGAGGCTGAAGCCTCCACTGTAACATACATAACTGTAATTGCTGTATAAATGCATGACACACCTGAGCAGCATAAAAGCTGAAGTCAGTTTAAATACATCTATATTACACTTTTGCAATGTAATGACTGCTCAACTCAACATGTTCTCTGAAACTGCATGAGTTCCAGATTCAGTATAAACTAAAACAACTAAAGCAAGCAAATATTAAATTGTGTATTCCATATTTAACAACTAAATGTAAAGATAATACACGAAGGTAAAAGAAAAAAATACTAGAGACAGACACTCTTTAATTAAAAAAATAAGGCTATGTCATGCACTGTCTAACAATTTAAAGTGTGTTGGTTTTGGCCATGTCTGCTACAGAATATAATGAAGAATCAGATCATAATACATACTTGAATAAAACTATTAAATCAAAGTAAAACGGCCAGGTTAGGTCATATGTATGAGTATAAAAGAGGTAAAATACAGTATGTTGTGTTGGCCTACAGTCTGTTTTATGCAAAGACAGTTAAAAACGTTTACTCATTATTTTACCAAGACAGCACCAGCATTTGGATTAAAGAACACAAGCGACTTGCTTGTCAAGTGGTTGTATGTCATTCAATCGACAAAGATAATATTGATGGGCAAATAATTGGTACATGAGGAAAGGTAGCAATGTGCATAACTCTTACCACTAAACCATCCGTTTTCTACACGCGATTCCACAATTCCAGTTTGTTTACGTCTTTATTAATTAACTTGATTCACTGAGTATGAACATGAGTTTTTTAGCAATCACCTAGAACACCCAGTAACTGTATTTATTTTACTGAATGAGTGAAAAAATATCACACGCTTTTATTTTGAAAACAATTCCCTCACCCTCATACCGTAATGTGTAGTATATGAACGGACAACAAAACAACCCGATGGTTGTTTTACCGTGTTTTTGCAAGTGGAAAGCTGACCGCAGTTTAATTTCCGTAAGGGAGTAAACGACAACCTGATAATAAAGATAAATAGCAAAACCGACCCTTATTAGCAAAATATTGTGAAAGCTCTTCTACTCACATGCAGCAATGAACCATGCATGTTTATCCTGTTTTAATATCCTCTTTTCGGCCTATTCCAAGTCGAAATGGCATTTCGGGTTTAATATGATACCCGTTATCTACTAATTCACTAAATTTCTAGTTTCAGAGAAAGTATACTATATGTCGTTTAGTAGTTTTGATACATGTAATCTTATAAAGCATCAGGTAGGTACGAATTCGGATAAAATAGTTTAACGCGCGCCCATTTTTTGAAATGGTTTAAATGTTATGTAGTTGTCACCAATTCAGTTATTTTTGTTCAAACACCAATTGCAGTCCCACACACAATGACAGTTAGTATTGACATACATCTTATGAAAAAATGGAAACACTTGCTTAAGCACTGTGAATATAACGGTCCGATTACAAACCTACAATTATTTTCACAGCTAATGAATACTATGTATATTTAATAATTGCCCTGTTTTCAATTATTTGTTTTCGCCATACAGTTTTTCCTTAGGTCTATACTGTACCTTCCAATAATGTAAAAATTGTGAAAAGCATGCGGATGCTTTCAGGCCATTACTTGAATTACTTTACCACTAACCATGAGGCGCCCGCATATAGCCTTGTCCCAGGCTGCAGCCAGGCTATTCTTGTTTGATCTGTCAACTAGTCTACAAAGTACAGTTTTTATTATTATTGTTATTATTATTTAAACCTTTTTTTCCACTCTTATAGAGGGGGATCAATTGACCAGCCTGTATAATATTCACTTTTACTCATTTTGCTCAAATGTACTCATACATTTATCTTGATAACCCTAAATCTATCATTGGAATGTTTCCATTGAGTAATTTAACTTAATTACAGGAGACAAAGTTTCCTACAGAGAAGGGTATTTTTATCCGTTTCACACATTAAAGACAGCTCTATCAAACAGTACAGCCTCTTCCTTTAATATATGTTTAATGTAATTGTGGAATCTATGTGGGATGGAGCTAAACGTATATAAATGAGCTCAACATTCCATCTACAGAACTATTAGCTTACAACTAAGCAAAACCCTAATCAATCACAAGTTTATTGAATTATTTAAGTATTACAGGTTTAGGTTATACAAAATTTAGCATGCCACTTCAGTCCTATTAATGGTATCATTAACAGGATATTCTCAAAAAACCCCAGAGAAAAGGCTGTGAGAATTAAAAGAAAGAAAAACAATTAAATCTTTACTATTAAAACTTAAGTTATAATTTTATTACTATTAAATTATATTTAAGTCAAAGGAACAATTAAGAATGAAAAATGTTTGGCTACAAGTGAGGGTAATGACATTATCTATATTGTAGAAAGTCCTTAATAGCTTTAGGGAGGGGCAAATGTTGTATGAAATGAAGTCGGGAACGTCCCAAACTCTCCCTGATTTGCTGACGGCACAGCTGACGCAAAGAACGGGGAGTAGCTGTAAAGGAAACAAAATGAATAAAAGGCTAATAAAGAAACAAATAATGTTCAGATGTCATACAATAACAGTTGTATGTTGAGACTACAATACTGCTAAACTTTTAAAGCAAACAACCAATAGGAAGTTTCCAAAATATATTGTACAAGTGAAACAACCTCACCTTCATAAATCAACAGAAAGCCCTCAGTTAAACTCCCTGGAGGAGCAACCTCTACAGGCCGTTTACACTCCAGGTTACGTGCATTTATGTCTGCCCCGCATTCCAGCAGGAGCTTCACTATGCTAACACAGTCTTTGTTAGCAGCTGCGTGAAGTGGAGTCTCCATACTTGTGCCTCCTTGCACATTTGCACCTATGGTGTTATGAAAACAAGTGTAGAATCATAACAGTATACTGTAGTTTATTGTACAACTTTTAAGTGTGAAGAAACACAAGTATACTGTAGTTGCAAGACTCATGATGTGATATAACTGTCGGTTTATGTGTCAATACTTGCTAGTTAGTAGAGAACCGGTTTACCTCCATCAAGCAGCTTACGGGCACATAAGAACTCTTTACATCGACAAGCGGTGTAGAGAGGGGTGCCCATGTGAGGAATTTCATAATCTACATCCACACCCCATGCGATCAGGGCCTCCACACACTTGCTGTAGCCTTGGGCATGAGACCACAAAAGCTGTAACATGACTTAATTCAAGTATTTCAACAGGTCAGCTAATTATGGCTGATATTAGTTTGTGTAAGGCCCTGGCTCCCCAGCTCTTTACCCACCTCTGCTGACTGTCTCATGGATAGGTGAAGGCTGGCATATAGCCATGGCCTGTGGCCTAGCATCACTCTGCAAGAGAAGCTCTAGACAAGGTAGACTGCCAGCTAAGCAGGCATTGAACAATGGAGTCACACCATCAATAGTTGTCACATTGACCTGAACGTACAGACATAAATAAAAGAGGAACAACATGAGATGACATCATGATCACAATAATAAAAGATTCTGTATTTTGTATAAATATGTTTATCAGTTATTATGATCATGATGTCATATGTTGTTCTGTAATTAGTGTTTTTCGTATACTTTTATAAATTCAAAAATGTAAAAGATAACATGGAAATGTTAAAGTATAAATGTATATTAACAATATATATATTTAGAACAATATAAATGCAGCATAAAGTAGCATAATTATATATTTTTTTATTTTTTGTAGATTTAATTTTAAATTAAATTAAACTAGTATTACTTATAGTTTTAAGTATAACATACGCAATACAGTATCATTCACAGTCCTGAATCACATCAGTCTCAGTAAAATAAACTTTTAGCCAATGCTATTCAAATCCTCTCAAATGAAAATGTTACCAATCAGCCCTTCAGAGACTAACGTTGGCTCCGGCATCTATCAGGGTTCTGGCACAGGCAACATGGCTTCCTAAGCACGCCTCATGAAGAGGGCTAATGTGGTCTATTGTCAGCACATTCACACTGTGGCCCTGAGGACACATTAAGAGATATGAGTATTCATTTGAACATGCAGGTTTTCTCAATTCCAGATGGTGGCAGCAGCGCCATTTTGTACTGTGGAGGATCGCAGTTCTCCCCTGCGGCAACGGTGTATTACATTTCTTATCGAATAGAGTGCAGGTGACTACATATAATAAAATTACATTTTTCTACTGGTAAAGTGCAATCACATGTTATTTGAACAGATATATTACCTGAGCAATCAGGGTCTTGAGGGCCAGCAGTCGTCCTTGGCTGGCAGCATCGTGTAGTGGTGAGCGATCAGCCCATGAACCTGGAAAAGAGCAAAAAGTGATTCGCTAAAGAGGAAATTTGTTATTTAAGATATGAAATCAACCTGAGTAAAAAGCACCCTTCTAAAAATATATATACCCTAGGGTGCAAAAACGGATGCTAGTGAAAACTACAAAAAGTGTATTGCGGAATTATTGAATTTAACAGTATTTTATCATTATTAATTATTTTAAACCAAAGCAACAGTTGAAAAGTGTAAAACAGATACACATTTTTAAAGAAATTCTTTTTTAAAGAAATGTTCTTTTTTTCACGTGGTCTGTATTTTTGTTGCAAGCGTTTACATTCATGCAGTTGCTTTGGACCCAACAACATCTTAATAAAAGAATATCTCGGCTTTGACTTCCGTTAACAGTACGGAGTAAACAAATCAACTGCGTCAGAATGTTCTGATTGGCTCAAAGCAGACTTCTACGTAAGTGCGTTCTGTGAGTTTACCGGTAATCCTGTTCTGCGTTCGGACTGATTTATCAATAAATGTTTAAACGGTCTCTAAACGGTAATTTGCCAGTAAATTACCAGTAAAGACATTAATGTGATTAGGGCCTAATAATAGGATGCATTTGATCTAGAAGTTTGTGCAACATGGTAATGCATGTTATCCCAGCGTGATTTTGAAAATGTTCCAAAGGGCATCTTGTGTGCCTCAAGAGAAGCAAGAAAAGATTGTTGCTGCCATTTTGCTGAAAAGAAATTAATCAATGTCAAAAATTAGTTTACCTAGAAGTAAAGCAGAATTCTAAATATATTCCTACTATTTTATTTCCAGGTTTGAATGTGACTTTAAATCCCACATTTTCAACATGTGATCTAATTTTGGACCCCACTGTATTAAAAAAACAATGATAACACATATGCTAGTGTACACACCTGAATCAATATCCAGTATAACTGCTGATGCATTCCACACGTCATCATCATCATCGTCACCTCCCTTCATCACTCTGAGCTACAGTTATGTAAATTATGCTGTTGGCAAAGAGCATAAATCTCAAATCTACTGTACCTTGAGACCTAATTATCTTTCCATCTCTGCTACCAAATTTTCATTGCTTATCTGTTTCATGTTTTAAAGGTAATTATGTTCTCAAGCATCCCAACATCCACAAACCTAGACAGGACCAATTCCCTGTTATTACTGCTTAACTGCACTGTACTTCTTTAGTTTCAAATTCCGGAAAAAATTTTTAAGTTCTCACTTCTGCACTCGGTCCACGTACACACGCAACATATCAAAGCACAAACCTTGGCTGGTTAACCAGCTCAGCAAGACTTCCACTTTTGACAGAGCTCGCGTCCCTTCAGGAAAATGTTTTCTCCTTATATCATTCTCTTCAAAAAGTGTTTTAAAAAGAGTCACTGAAGCTGTCTGCTGTTTTCATCTGTGCTGCCCTACTTAGGTTGCTTGGTAAATGCCAGACTATGGCAATCCTATGTGACTATCCCTCTGTTCCTCGGCCCCTGATCATAAACTCAGAGAAACTGTTTTCTGAAATGCTCTGTGAGACAACTTGTTAATTCCAAATATCCTCACTGCTGTTTATACGACCTGCTTGCTATACTCAGAATCCTGCAGACAACCGTCTGGCTGCACAGGCCCTTGCTGAAGATGACTGTGTAATCAAAGTGTGTGTGTGTATTTGGTGTATTTGGGGGGAGAATCAGATGCCATGGCCTCAATTCTATTTATACAACACTGTAAACAGCAACCTGGCAGCCATGTGTCGTAAAATGCTTAGTGAAACGTCTCATGGTTACACGGTTAGAGGTTGGGGACTGTGCTAGTCATGTGATCTTAGGTACCCGCAATGATGCCAGGCATACAAATACAAATCCTGACAACTTGCTTTGAAACACAGAGATGATGCCTCTCGAAGGGATGTGGTTTAAAAAAACATAAAACACAGTATTTTATAAGCGTCCTCCCTGCTGTGGACAAAACACAACTAACAGGTCCTTATTACATGCAATGACAGCTGCTATAAATACATCTAGCCACAGAGTGCAGTAAAAACCATTGTGCAATAATAATGTTGCCCATGCTCCAAATATATCCATGCAAACAGGCCATCATAAGGGCAAAATGCTGGCGATAGGAAATTAAACCCACACTTATGCTGTCAGTAGTGCGTGTAGTCTACTTACCATAACCTTGACCATTACTATAGAACTCAGCTGAAATTCGGGCAGCCTCCTTGCGGTTGCCTTTGATGATGTAGAAGTGTGTGAGTAAATTAAGGGTAATTCTAACAAAAAGTTTGAAGCAGAAAAGGGCCAAGATGGTGAAGTAAACATTGGACAGCTGGGCTGCAAACGGTCTGTATTCCTCTGTGCTCTCTGTCATGGCTGTGTTAAGCACGTTGGGTGGCAGGATACATACACACTCTGTATGCCACACCAACAGCACCCCCATACACAAAGGCCCTTATTGCAGCTCAAATGAGATCTGAGATTTCACTTTTTTTAAGATTCTTAGACTGAGATTCATTACATTTTGGGTAGATTTATATAATTAAGCTAGTGTAAGACACGCAATATATCTATATGACCATTGTGACTAATTATTATTGTTTATATACGCACTGAAACTATTCTCGAGTTAGAAACGTATATACATAAGAAGAAACTGGCACAGTTAAACTAACACAAATACAATTTAGTTAAAAAAAAAAATTAAAAGAGAAAGGAAGCTTTGTCTGGTTTTGTCTGATCTACATCAAACTGATGTTACTGTGCAAACATATAACGCTTCCGTTCGCGCATGCGCATGTTTGAATCATTGGCGGGTTACGTACTCCATCTTTTCGCGCAAAACTACCGAATTCTATAAAGTTCGTGGTGTTTGATCGGGTTTTGTTCATAGTCTGCTCATACAGAGACTGTTATATACAGATCGAAATGGTCGAAGGTCCGGGATGCACTTTAAACGGAGAGAAGATTCGTTCAAGAATTAAACAGGGACAGAAAGTTGTAGACATACACAGAAATGAAACCAATACATCAGTAAGTATATGGCAGGTTAAGCGGGTGAGATTGCACGGCTGTCATTCAAAGCCAGTATATTAATGCATTACAGTGTGTTCTGCATTATAAACGTTTACTTGTTTTGTCTCTTTGTAGTCAGATGTTAGCAGCTTGAGCTGTTTTCAGAACTTTACGGGCTGTGAGTTCACAGGAGTGGAGACGCTGGGCAAAGAGATGTTCATGTATTTTGGCTTCAGAGCTCTTAGGTGAGTAGAACGCAGCGAATTATAACATCGTAGATTTAAAGTCTGCAATCGACTTTCTGTTGTAAATAATTCTTTTGGTTCGTGATTTTGTTTAGAAGTAATGGACCAAATAAGGTTTTGACAGGATGACAGATTGAACTGACTTGCTTCCCAGAGCTCTGTTTGAGATATGAAACATATTTTATAAAAATATAAACATTGATTTTGCTTTAGAAAGGCAATTTGGGAAATCTTTGAGAAAGGGCAACTGACAGTATAGGAATGATGTCAATTTAAAATTATGTATAGATTTTACCCTTTTACATGATATAAATGTAAGTTTCAGTATTTGGTGTATTGCAGCTGTATAACTCAAAGTTCCCATGGAGAAGTTGACTTACGGGCTTTGTAAATTGTAGAAATTAATAAACTAAAATATTTTGGTACAAATTATAATTTGTGAATGCTTAAGGGTAACTATCTGAGATTCATAATGTGGTGAATTGTGTCAGCTGATAATTATTGAATCTATGGAATGCCACCTGGCATACAAATGGAAATCTGCCCAAGAAGATATCATTTGTAAAAAAAAATCCTTATTGAGTAACCACATGACTATGAAGATTACTATGAAGAAACTGTTGAAACTGAATAAAAAATGTGTTTTGTCTTAGGTTGCACTTTGGCATGAATGGCTCCTTGAGGATAAATCCCCTGGAGAGAAATGATTTGAAAAGAAATCCACCAGCACTGGTTGTTCAACTTACCAATGACGTTGTCTGTTTCTTTGACACAACTGTAGAAATTAGGTAAAATTTCTTCTAATAGGTTGGATTACAAAAAATCTGTCTTTATACTGTATTCCATAAAATTCTTTTCATTTCTCAGTATTTTGTCGTAGGGATTAGGCCTTAAAGATAATCATGGATAAGATTACATCTTCATTGAAGCGCTGTCACTGTCAAGCTCTTTATCCTAATGACATCTAGGAGGTCCGCTTATTAAGTGCAGTACTTACATAGGCGACCTCACCACTACAGAAACGCTCGCTGTGCTGGATTAAATTCCAGACTATCATTACTTGG
The DNA here is from genome assembly GCA_036877585.1 of Botia kubotai. Classification (NCBI taxonomy): domain Eukaryota; kingdom Metazoa; phylum Chordata; class Actinopteri; order Cypriniformes; family Botiidae; genus Botia; species Botia kubotai. The sequence goes on along the minus strand of JAZGTI010001980.1, from coordinate 29,964 downwards.
CATGGTCCAGACAGATCCAATTCTTTTTCAGCTTTACACTGAGCCTTCAAAGATTCTGACCCCTCTGGGTTTAGTAATTCTGTTTGCCTTTTTTAGACAAACAGAGGACTGTAAGCAGAAAGTAAGAGACACAGAGGGTCTGGATGTCTGTTCGCCCAAGTTTAGTTTCTCTCGGGCGGTGGAGGCTGTAAAGAGAGAGAGTGCAAGAATGCTCTGTGATGTGCTTTTGGATCAAGCAGTTCTTCCTGGTGTAGGAAACATAATTAAAAACGAAGCTCTTTTCGACAGTGGTCTGAACCCTGCTGTCAAGGTACTATTAGATTTGTGAAGTCAGAAGCAAGCACCAATACAAAGTAGTTATATGGCTGTTACAGCGCAGTGGATGTTTTTCACCCATATTTGGTTTGGGGTTCTTAGAGAATTTTCCAATGAAATCTGCTGTGCTTTTACAGGTCAACCAACTGACACATGAGCAGGTCCATCATCTTGTGAAGATGACACGAGATTTCACGCTTCTGTTTTATAAGGTACATTAATAAAAATAATTAACAGTTACAGTGGTCTGAAGAAGTGGGTTTGTGGAAGATGGCTGCAAGTAAAATTGCTGAACTATATTGCACATTCCTAAATAAAAACCAGCATGTCAATGTTAGGCCGATTATGCTACAATATGTACTCATTTGATCTTGTTTATGATAAAAAGATTAAGAGTACTGTGAAGGTAATAGCACATAATTGCTACCAGCATTTTTAAGCAGACTTTATTCTATTTCTCTTTCCTTCAAAACACTGGGAAACATAGCTAGCAACTATTGGAAGTGTTTTGATATTTGTTCTCAAGCCTGTGCTATATTTTTGCCTTTGTAACTTTTTCTGAAAACATCTAGTGTAGAAAGAATGGATCTCCACTTCACAAGCATTACAAAGTGTACAAACGTCCACAGTGTGGCCAATGCAGTGGAACTGTCACTGTCTGTCGACTGGGAGACAACGGCAGGATGACATACTTCTGTCAGCGCTGTCAGACAGGTGATCCAAGTGAAGTCAACATCAGGTGAGCTGCGCTTTATTCATACTTTATCATACACACACTTATCGACTTGCAGAGGGAGATCTGAACACTGTTCTTTCCACATTGACAGTAAACTTCCCACTCGTAATAGTCTGATTGGATGGGCATATCAGGGTGAAACGAGAAGCAGCGATCATGTGGCAAAAAGGGAGGAAGAGGAATGGGCGTGTTCCCTTTGTACTCTAATCAACCTCCCAAGCAGCAAATCCTGTGAAGCTTGTATGAGCCCTAAACCAGAAGGTACATTTCTGACATGGACACAACTACAGGCAACCAAATGTTGATTGCTTTAACTGAACAAATGTTATCCAAATTTAATCTAACAACTTCTACCTTTTGATTGAACTTTTTCTTAGTCTCTAAAGAGCCCACAAAGCTGGAACATTCATGGCAGAGTACAGACCTGATGCGCTACCCCTGCAACACTTTCAGCAAACCCCTGCAGGAATTGAAGATGAATCGTAGGACTGCATTTGGGACCACCACTCTAGTCCTAACCAACCTCAGTGCAAAACCTGACTCTCCTTTAAGTCCTGCCATTAACCAGACAAACACTCCAGAGACGGTGAGGGGTCCGAGAATGCACAGCGACTGGCAGCAGAAGAGTCACGGTAATAGGAATGGTGGGATGCAGTTCAAAGGCAATGAGGCCCATAAAAGAGAATCTCCAGCAGACCACAGTCAGCCTAACAAGAGAATGAGAACCACGAATGGAGCCCTTTTTGGAGAAAACACGCAGCACACCTGCTCTGTGAGGTGAGAGGGAATTGGTGTTTAGGCTATGTTGACATCTGTTAGTGTAATACTGACATTTATTGTATGCATATACAATAATATAGTGTTTATGGGTTTAACAGGTAAACAACACAGACCATGATTAAGTTGGCAATATATTAAACAAATGTGTGTAATTCACATTTCACTAAAAGAGCCTTATTATCTTGCCATAATTAAGCAGGGGCACACAGAGTAATGATGCAGCCCTGTACACAACCCCCTGCTGCAAAAGTCATCGCCGCCCATGTGTCCTTAGGGTGGTCACTAAGGATGGAGAGAACAAAGGCAGACAGTTCTACACCTGCTCCCTTCCCAGGGACACTCAGTGTAAATTCTTTGAGGTAAGAAGCAGAAATACATTATAAAAATAAGTTTTTACTTGGATTACCAGGCATGACCCCTTTTAGTCAGCAGCACAATAAATATCCAGATGTATCAGAACTGTTTTTCTTTAAAGCAAAATATTATAACTCCACAAAGTCTAAACAAAAAATAAAACTATAATTGCAGTTTTGTGCTGATTTCATGTGTGATTTTTGCAACAGTGGGCAGACCTGCATTTTCCCATGTGTCATCATGGCAAACGGACTCTTATGAAGACCGTTCTAAAACTGGGACCAAATAATGGGCGCAACTTCTACACATGCCCAGTTAAAATGGGCAAGCAGTGTAACTTTTTCCAGTGGGCTGACAAAGGCCCTGGCATTTCCATTCTCCCTGGCTGTTGAATCAACACCTTACTTTTAACAATGTATTAAAATTACTGAACAGAAAATGTGTACTTTATAAAGCAATACATTTTAATGAAATAAATATTTTGAAACGGCAAACAAAATTGCACAAAAACAATCTTCCTTATGTTTGTTCATTTTTATTGTGGGTGGTACAAAAATTAAAATTGCTTCATTTTATGTCTTTAGTTGATCTTTCAACAATTTACTATGTTTTATATAAAAAAAATGCATAAAGAACCATGGTCATCCTTGATCATAAGGCACATACAGTGTGCGAATCAGTGACAGAACTGCATGGGCAAACAAAAACCAAGATGCATGCTGAGTAATTAAAAGCAGTCCACATTCTCCAGCCTAGGTTGGACTGGCTGTGGGTTTGACATCATGAATGAGAAATGACTAAACTTTGGAAGCTTGTTGCAAGCAGCACCTTTGGAATAAAGGGATACATGATCATCTGATTCCTATTCAAAGCAGATATTTAGTAATGAAAAAAACATTCATTCATATCCACCAGTGGTATTGGCACAAATAACAGCTCAAAAAAAAACTGGGGTTGTACTTCTTGATTCTAGAGATGGTGATGGAAGGCTCAGTTCCAGATTGCATTAATTCAACAGCTAAAAAACTTAACAACTAAAAAATGGTGTTGAGAAACACCATTGCCATTGGTAATGTAAATCTGGAATCACACAGATTATGGATTGGAGGTTTAATATAATTAAGGATTACTACATTAAATATGAAATAAAAAATTGTAAGTTTGGTTTTAAATAAACTACAAATGTAATTTATCAAGGCAGCTTATAACAGTTGTTCGTTGATAGTGATAAAGAAGAGCAATACCTAGGCAGAAAACGCATCATGTTTCCATCTCAAGTGGCAGCAGCTGCCCCTGCCGTGCTGTCTGCATAAGATCCAGCTCCAGCCACTGGTGAATCACTTACACGACTGCAGATGAACATGCATACTTACTAGAGCTCAATGGACAGTTCATGCCAAACACAATTATGTCATTACTGTACAATATATTAAACTCTAAAAACAGGGTTTTCCTTCTGCTTTAAACATGTAGAATTCTGGAAACAACCACGGAAAGGATGACTAGAAACTGCATTGCTGCACTACACAAGATTTTAAACTTACCCAGGTATCTTATGTTTTGCCCCATTAGTTGATGTTGCAGCAGCCACCTGTCCATTCTGACCAATCACAATCAATCCTAATCAAAATCAATGTACAGTGCAACACTTTCTCAGTGAATTTAATTAAACGGTTCTTAAATATATCCTCTTAGGAATTAGTGCTATGTTTCATTGCAACAAAATGTAACTATTGGTTCCCATAAATGGGAAATCATGCACATCAGGTACATGTATCTATCTGGTAAACAGGGTACAGTAAGTTTTGCATTGACAATTTGTCTTAACATCATGTTTAATGTGCATTTCTTTATATTTTTGCATTTAAAACAAATAAGCACTTATAATCTTAACAGTAAGATTACCAATTTGTATCGTGAGCATGGGGGTCAATTTCTCCTTTCTGATGTTTTGGCCTCCATAGCTTGGCTTTGGGCTTGTATGGCCCACAGAACTTGGAAGGGTCTGGAAAAACATTCTGAAAAATTAAAGTAATGATAATTCTGATATAAACAATGATTTGATTTGGGACAAGGACAGAAAACAAAGTATTATAACTTTAAAGCTTTAAAATCAGCATTACATAGCAAGGCTGTACCTGTTTATTATATTGTTTATTGATTTTCCTTATCCACCTCAAGGTTTGCTGATTTGAGTAAGATTAGATTACCTTGGCCAACAAGCCAAGCCAAACTGTTTCTCATATTTCCATAGAGCTTTGACTGTGCCAATAGCAGAATGCTGGAATCAACTTTTGTATTGTTCATTAAACTCACAATGCATTATTCATTGTTTCACTTTGCATTTTGTCATGACAGTGATTACATCGACATTCTGAACATCTCCACATGAACGTAAACAATATTCCTCGTACAGGTATATATAAACACTTGTAAAGCACTGGATGTGCTAGATCTAACCATAACACTGAATTTCTTATTTAACTTTTCAACCACAATGAATGTTTCAAAGGTGTTCGGTACGTTTGAAGTACATGAAGATGTTTATCTATCACAGATCAGCTTTTTAAACCCATGTTTTAAGTTGCAAAAAGTGCTTAGAAACTTGAAAGGTAACCCTGGGGGAGGATGATTACACAGAAGGTTCTGGTTTTGGGGAAAGGAATTCACATTTCTGTAGTTTGGTTGACAGTTGTTCTGCAGCCATTGGAAGAAAAGAGTTATTGATTTGTTAGTTGACAAATCCCTCAGATTTGAAGCCCATTTTTTCAGCAGAGATTGAGGCTGCACAGACAGAAAAAGTTTCTACTAAACTTCATATTGCAACTAAATCACATACAAAGCTGTTTTTTAAATACAAGATACAGGATAAAGCAAAACTAGGAGCAGTAGGAAGCTGACTCAGCTTTATGAACTGAAATGTGCATATTACGCAGACAGTAAGGCCTTGCATTCAGGGTGCTGCTTTAATAATCCATAATTCCTTATTAAGATTGCCTTTATAGATGTAAAGAAAAAAGTGTTACAATGCTTTAAATGCTTAAAAACAATATCAAAACTCTGTCTGAACAAGGCTCTTGTGTCTACAGATTTTATAAAGAGATTAATAGTTAAAAAGGCCAGCAGAAAATGCACTCAGTGGTGACTTTATTAGGTACACCTTTCTAATACTAAACCACCTGTATTCTCCAGCCATGGATTCAACATTGTGCTGGAAACACTGTTAAGAGATTCTGGTCCATGTGGACATGATGCAACAGTGCAGTTGCTGCAAATCTACTGTTCCACCCAAAGGTACTTTATTGGATTTATATCTGGTTACTGTGAAGGGTGACGTTGTCATTTTTGTGAAACCGGCTTGAGATGAAGTGCTTTGTGACATGATGTGTTATTTTGCAGAGGCAGCCATTAGAAGATGGGTGTTCTATGGCCATTAAGGGATGCACATTGTCAGCAAGAATACTAGACAGTCTGCAGCATTTAAACACTTAAATAGATACTCCACTCAATTAAAAAAAAAAGCTCATAAATGACTCACCCTTAGGCATCTTAGGTGTGTATTACTTTCTTGTTTCAGTTGAACAAAAACTGAGTTATATTAAATAATACCCTGGTTCTTCCCAGCTTTAAAATGGCAGTGAATGGTGCCCAAGATTTTGAAGCTCCAAATAGCACTTCCTTCCATCAATAAATGAAAACCATATTATAATCCATATTACTCTAGTTTGTTAATGTCTTCTGAACAGAAATGATACATTTGTAACAGAAACCTATTAGTATATTAAACTTCTTGATCAGGTATGCTGCATACCTTTATGCACTGAGTGCTGGTAAATGATTGGTTGATTAGATATTTACAATATGTATGCAGATGTATGTGGCCAATGACAGTATATAACTTGTACCTGATTCGCCCACTAAAAAGGTGTGCTCTGTGTATTCCATTACTGCTCGAGCCACACCCACAGCATTTTTAACTCTGCGCAGGTCCGGGCCGCCCCCAAACCCCACGCTTTCGTCACACTGCTCCAGCTCACAGTGCGCAGCCCCGCTCCACAGCATCAAGCAACGAGCCGCCATTCTGTAGTGTGCGTCAGGCTATAGAGCGAAATACCCACTTTCAATTAAAGTCTGCACTGACATGCCTTTGAGGATCAACCAAGCAAACGCAATAAAACAGAGGCGAGAGATATCAGAGTGGCATGGATCGATAAGACATAGATAGATTACTCTGAAATAGTTTTCCTTTCATTACCTGCGATAGCTGCATCTTCAAAATACCAAGTATTGATTTTCAAGGGCAGAGCAGCTTGATTTGGAGGTAGAAAACAAATTATGAAAAATATTTTAATCATAATGAAATACTAAACGCCAAAACTACATTTCCTTCTAGGATATCCATGCTTATTTAAAGCTCCTAGACGATTATGTCATGTCCTTGTCATGCAACTATGCACTTCCGTGTTTTGTCACGTGATGCCTCGATTTTAAAAAGCCTTAAGAAGGACAAACAATTATTCGTTTTATCCGACTTACGTTTAATTGGTAACTAAAATGTTTAGAAATCAACAATCACTTTGGGAAATTAGACCAAGACGCTAGGGGGTAGAAAAGCAATTGTTTGGCAAAAATTTGTATCACCTTTGTATTAGTACTGCTGCTCTTCAAAGGACGTACAGTCCGATTACATTTTGTTTTCAGCAATAATATTACTGAACTATACTACCAGTCTTATCCGATAGATAAGAGAGTTTGTAGAACAAAAATTTGCATTTCACATTTATGCATTTGACAGACACTTTTATCCAAAACAACTTATAGTGCATTCAAGGTATACATTTAATCAGAAGTACGTGTTCCCTGGGACCCGCACCTACAACCGTTGCACTGCTAACACAATGCTCTGTAAATTGAGCTACAGCAACAAAAGATATCAGCCATCTTACGCCCTAGTAAGTGTGATGTAATCATATCTGGATATTTTACAGGTTTTAATTGTAAATGCAGTGAATAGTCAGCTGGCTAAATACAACATTAGTTGTAAACAGTATTCTCTTTAGTTTATATTACATACCCTCATATATGCAAAACCAGAAAGAACAGCTGTAGGTTGTGACAAAATGTTGCTCTAGCCAGAACAAGAACGCAAAGATATTGAATTTGCTGTTACATTATTCATTAAATAGAATATACAGTTTTCTATGTTATTTTATTCATGGATTTGCCCTCATACAATAATACCTGATAAAAGACTCTGTGTGCAGTAGAGGAGAGCGCTGGAGCTTAGAGGAGGGGTTGAAGGACAGCTCTGAAACAGTTATTAAAAACACTAAGGGCAGAGACAGATCTATCTCTACAAACTTGAAGTGACTTGACCAACATCTCCAGTAATCTATTACAAAGCATAACATAAATTTCTTTATGATAATATTGCAGGTTTTTTTTAGGTAAGCCTACAAACAAGTAAACAGACCTGTTTGTAATGGAGTAAACAGCAATGTCGAATATGTTTAAACATTAAATTAAAACAAATTTCTCAAACTTTTCCAAAAGAAAATATCCCTTGACACACTGGAGATGAGTTCAGAAAGATAAACTGTACCATGCAGAATGCATTCCACCTTTTATATGAACATATACAGCAATAATACAATACCAATCAATACTGTGACACGGTCATTGCTGCATTCAATGAATCTTGAATAATATAATGTTTGATCATTACTTCTGAACATAAGTTCAGAATGTCTTTTTCACCACAATACATTTTTCAGAGTTGTCTGTGTTCTGGACAGTCTTACAGTATTTACTGTAGTTTATTCTAGTATCTTCTGTTATTTGTTTATTCTTGCTCATGTTTGTTTGCCATTATGATTACCAAATTGCCTCATTAATGTGCATTACTAATCAAATGTATTTACAGTTGGAGTAAAGCCAGTGCTTGGGCTGAAGTCTTCAAATGTTACAGAGGAATAAGAATATGTTGAATAATGTACACAGGTAGCCTATGAATGATTTAAAGTATATACACGTTTTAACAAATACCTGCTTGCACATGTATTATAATTCAAACAGATGGCTGAATTTGTTAATAATGCCAGACTATGCTGCATAAAAGAAAACAAATTTTATAAGGTTTTAAAGCTGGAAATAAATTAAAGAAAACAGACTGCATAAAAGTTTAAGTGAGGAATCTAACTTACACAGCAGTCACCTGATGCATTGGGAAAACTACGATCAAATTTCAACATTTGGCGTGAGAACTTACGTTTAGTATGATAGATCTGCCATCAGAAGATCTCAAACTTTTAAGAACAAAGGTTTGGTACCTGAAGTGCTTTCACAAGGGGAGACGTATCTATAAGTCTTTATTTTGGCATAAAAAGAGAAGTTATCACTTTTAAAATAATGCCAATCCTATGCCAACAACAATGCTAATTACAAAACTTTTAGAAATTAACATGAGTCATGTGCTTGTTTGTTTTCAGGCCCGGGACCAATTAAGTGAAAGTAAAAGTGGGATTCAGAAAGCTTAAGGTCATCAAATGTCACCTAACAGGAGTAACTTACTGTGCCTCAAAAGTAATTTAACAGACTGTGACCTACTTTCACAAAGAATGATGATTCATTTTAGTTAAACTATAAACTTACATATACTATATATATGACCCATGCTGGCAAAATGAGTCACAATAAGAAAATTAATTGTTCTTGTTATTTTAACATTCTCCATTAAAACACCTTACAAAAAATGTAAAACAAGTAAAGAACAAGAAAGCAGAAACAGCGATTTTTCATGAACTATTAAAACAAAGGAAAGATTTGGGAGAGTCCACCTCTCGGAAAACATACACAGATAATTTTAGATGTTTAATTGCTATTTGGAGCATTGAGATTACTAGACAAGAACTTATACCATCTTCATTTTGCCAAAAATTAGACCATCTACATTTTTCTTTTTATTTTGCCTGTAGCTCATACTTAGCCTGTGCTCATTCCAACTCATTTTGCCAGCACAGGTTTATTTGGTAGTAAAAAACATAATTATGTATTATAGAAACATTTTTGGTGAAGGTGAACAGTTTACTTATTTTATGAAAAAAACAATGCATCTCAAGACATTCTCACATCAATATATACAGTGTTTTATCTAACATTCATCAGGCTGTCATCTCTAAATTAAGCAAATCTCATTTGATTGTCATATCAAAGGAGTCTTTATACAACAGCCTAAATTAGCTTATGTTACTCTGTGAGTATTCAGTGGAGATCACATTAAATAAAGAAGTCTTTGGCCTGACAAATTACTCTCAGTAAATGGTTTCAGGACTCTTTCGGTAAATGGTCCTTTAGGCTTCTTTTAAAAATTTTTTGTTGTGCATTCTTTTCAGACCATGCCATAGTGCTAAACCAGTGTAAAAGGAGATGTACAACACATCAGAACTCCAGCAGGTTGGCATGCCCTCACTCACTCCTTCCCTAACTCACTCACTCACTCACTTACTCATTTTTTAAAAAGTAAAAAGCTTCTGTAGCTTCTCTTATCCCAATTTTGATGTTTCTCCAGTATAAGTAAATAGTTCTTGCTACAGCGTAGTCATCCAAAAAAGACCTTTTGAGACAATTCATGTGTCATGGAAGACCTAAAGGTCAATGATGCACCAGTGATAAAAAATGCAGAGGAAGAGGCTGCCACCGTGCCAATTGTCCAATCACAGACTGTGATTTCTGTTTTAAAGTGGAACCCAACTCTGGAGCAGCTCTATATTTCTGCTGCTTATCTTGAGTGTGTTCTTGCCCAAATCCCAGCAACCTCCAGTAATGGAGAGTGACAGCCTGTCTACCGTTGTTAACCCTGCCTGTCGACCTTGTCATTAAAGCTGTGCTGCCAACCTGAGTCTTCATTACAATTATAAGCATAACATTTTATTTCATTTTTTGTTGTGTTCTTGCCTTTGTTTGCCACAAAATCAAATAATTTTTAAATAATAAAGTAATGCAGATAAATATTTCCTTACAGGAGGAAACAGAATGTTCTCATGGCCAGCCTTAATTCCAGGCAAAAGCGAGAGAATCCCAGTTAAATGACTGAAAGTGGAAGAGAAAAGTTTTTAGGCAACAGGTAACATTTAATAAATATGCTATATCTATTTTGACTGTGCTGTCAGCAATAATAAAAAAATGCTGATGCTTAAATGCTGTGATAAAAGAATAATTTGGATGGTTGCAGATATCCACGCATTAAACAAAAATTATTTTGATTTATTGAGATTAATTTTGTCTAACACATTAAATATCTGAAAAAGATAAGATAAAAAAGATAAAAACACTGTTCTTAGTTTACCAAGGGCCCTATAAAAGCTTAGTTTACCAAGGACCTTATAATGTGAATGAAATAAATATACTTTTTTTTATAAAAGCATACTTTTATAAACCTTTTTTTAAAAACGTAGTTTGCTTCATTGGGCTGTCTGGAGTAACATACATGCACTTAGCTGGAATTTTTTTGTAATAAATGGGTTAATGTTAAAGTACTCATTTATAATGGGTAATTGCAAAAAAGAAAATTGGATATGGAAGAACTGTCATGCAGTTCATAGCACTGAAAGAATAAAGAGAGAGAGAGAAAGAGAGAGAGCAATTTCTTGCTAATTGTAGTGTAATATTGGATTATATTTGCAAAACCATTTAAATTAAGATTCAATATGTGCTGGATAAATGTTAATTCTCCTTATAGCTCTCTAGTTACAAAGGCCTTGTCTTTGACCAGTTGATGGGGCTGTAGAGTCACAGTGGTACACAACGGTCTAATAAATGTAATTGGTCTTACCATTGCTTTAGTCATTGCATTGGGATTACTTAGCAAGTTAGTTGTTAATAAACTGTTGAAAACATGCTGGACATAACAGAGATTATTATCCCTTGAACTGTTATAGTTGGTTTTGTGTAATGCTTCCTATGTGGCTGGCAAACAGGATCATTTGTATGGGTAAGTAATCCACTGCATTGGTGTTTGTATGTTTTTAGGGTGTAATTTATCAAAAACAGAAGAAAACACAAGGGCCTGCAGTGTTTGTGATCACACTTGAATGGCTGACTTATTCCCCACTGCCTCAGTCTCTTCCACCTTCTATCTGTTCAGTGCAGATAAGGCGAAAAGTTGTAAGGGCTTTAATATGTTGTATTTGAGGTTAAGGTTAGATACAGAAAAACCTTCAGGGCTTTTAAAAAACTGTAATTCTTGTTGGCCTCTCGTTTGTCTTCAAGCAGCTGCTTCCCATTAATGAGTTATGAGTAGTATACCAATGCCAACTTACAGCAAAAATGTTTTTTATGTTTTTCGTGATACGTTTTTTTACGATTTGTAATTTCAAATTCTCTTTTTTACAACTGTATAGGGGTGTGTTTACCCATGCAAATGTAAAAACTCTGATTGTTTAATGTTAGTTTTTAATGTGGACATTAAAAAACAGTTTTTATAAATTAGATTTTAAACAATAGTTCAAGAGGAGCATATTCATCCAGTCTTGTCATAATGATACCTTCCTCTAAATACAGACAACAAGCCCGTATCAAATTTTTTATAATATTTTATATTTTGAGTCTGTAACATTTATTATTTTTCAACATTGTTTGTTTGTTTACAGATTTGTTTTCTTAGCCAAATGGATTTTTCCAGATCAAGCACTATAGTCCAGATATTATTGTCATTAAGAATTTACCTCTAGATGGTTCCTTTTAGAGAACTCGCACAGTATGTGGGTGATGTTGAATTTAATGATTGGTGCACGCACGAATAGCATGTTCAGATTGAGGTGTTGCCTAAAATTCTACAGGATAATGGATCTATGGCTCGCTGAGAATCCCATTCTCTCTGTCCGTGAATTTTGTCAAGCTGGCATCTCTCAAGGCATTGATTCTGTAGTGTAATTTAATGCTTCTCCATCTCTAAGTACAAGCCTCTCTTGCTCACCCAAAATAGCAGTGTTTCTCTGCACCCCGCTGCGATATGAACACTGTTTGGATCATTATAGCTCAGAGGCAGAAATAAATGGCAAAATCACATGTGAAAGACAGTGTCCTGCATGGGATGCTCAAGAACCATCTGTGAGAATTGTGCTCCTGGTGAGTATTAATTTCTCCTTCAAAAGCTTTTCCTTATATCTTTAATTAGCTAAAGAAGATTCAGTTAATAATAGTTGATGGTGAAACCTCAAGGGTGTCTGATACTAAAATGGTCCTCCTCACTAAGGTATTAATTTTTGTCCATTCAATATTTTCCCCATTGGGCTTATAGTGCAATATCACATCTTACAGTCAATGTTCAAACATGGAGGCTCAATGAAGGCGGTCGGCATGTGTCTGACAAGAATTTCAATCACAGAATGTTGGTGGTAGATGGCTGCATTGATCATTGAATCACTAAAATGACTGTTGAATGCTCACATTACATCTGTCACATCAGTGCATTTTTACTTGTATTTTTTTTTCAGTTCATCAGTTTTGTTTTGGTTTTCAAGTAACACTCTTATTTTATACATTAAAGATGAAGTTTGTAATTTCTGCATTACTAGCATAACTTAATCGCAAAAGGATACTCTGAAAATGTTTCCTCAACTCCCCAGCTAACAATTTTAGGTTGTAAGAATGTTTCAAAACATACAGTTTATTACAGTTTATTACTGTCAGTACTTGTCTGTCTGTTATGTTTTTATATATTTTAATGACTTCCTTACAATTAATTGCAATGTTTTTTCTTTTAACGCTTTCTTTAGTATTCTATAAAAGTGTAATGCGCCATGTTTTTAGAACACGCTGATCAGGATACTAGTGCACAGCGACAATAAACAGATAAAAACAATAATGAACAATGGTCAAGTGCAAGATTCTATATAGAGAAAAGCTTAACACAGAAGCAAAGGAGCGGTCCTTTAAAAAAAGGAAATTAACAGACTCGAACTAGACAAACACAGAGTGTTTACTTATATCTTTGCTATCTGTGTTCTTAATAACTTGAATGTTGTATTACTTCTGTTGTATTTGCACTATAGTAACATTGGCTCAATAGGTTACATTCAAGTAGGTTTTATTACATTTATAGGTTTTCGTTTTTAGTTTTATATTCTGTTCTTCAATGCCTTTGTTATCTGCGTTCTTAATACTCAAAGATTAAGTACTTAATGCTTTAAGATTATGCCGCTTTACATCTCGTACATGATGTATTTGTATTAGCGTTCTGAACTTTTAGGTGCAATGGGTTTTTTCTAGTTAACATTATTGATGCACAAATAGATACAGAGTTGAAGTACTTTTTGTCATTTATTATGATAACAGGTGATATAAAGAAAAGCTTAACAAGATAGCAAAGCTGCGTTTTTTTTAAAATCAAGAAAATCAATGGGCTCAAACCATACAAACACAAAGAGTTTACTTATAGCCTTGTTACTTTAATGTATGCCACATGAAAAACCCTGATAATGCAGGATGTGCTGTCCATACATAGATAACATGTTTTATGTCATGTTTTATGGTTTAATAACAATTCATCTGAGATACGTTTTCCACGCTGAGTGTGAGTGCAGATAAGGCAGTGAATTACAAAGCAAGCATTCACTATGTTAACAAGCCTTTAGCGGTATAATACAAACATCCACTTCCAACACTACACAGTATACACAGTATATCACAGGTCTATTTAGGAGTCAAGCCCCAAAGGGACTGTTAATTTGGAACTGTTTGTTTGGAACTGTACTATTGGAACTATTAATTTTCTTCTTCTTCCTCTGCTCTTGAAGTCTATGGCAGCCCATAGAACCGTACACAGGAAAGTTATGAAATTTGGCACACTGATAATATGACAATATGAACATTAACCACACCAACTGTCCAAACTTTCACTTATGTTGCACTCATACCTTTTGAACCATAAGGGCTAGAAACAAAATTCCATTTTCCTCTGATTCCTTGGTTCATGCCGAGTCAAATGTATTTGCAGGCGTTTGTCCGATTTGCACCAAATTTGATATGCATCATCTACAGACATCCCTTTCGTCACAGCGCCACCTACTGGTCCAGAAATATGAAAAATGGCTTTTGATATTATAAATATATATATATATATATATATATATAATAAATATATAATAAATAATATAAATATAAAAAAACTTGCTTTGAGTGCTTTGATCTATAATTATGTGAGAGTCTCTGTAGATTCCTTGAGGCATGCCGAGTCAAACAATATCTGATGTTCCAGGGTGGGTCATTGTGGGCGTCGCCCATTTCCATTTTTGTCGTAAAATGTAGTATTTAACAAATGCAATTGCGTATTGTTACGAAAGTTGTAAACGGTTCATCATCACCATATTCTGAGGTGACCTGCAACATTTGGGGCCTATATAGGACAATTTATGAAAAAGCTTATAACAAGTGATTGCTATTATGTATTGTTATGCAACTTCTATCATTAGATTCATGCCTCTACGATACCTAATACCTACGGGCTTGATTTTGTAATATTATTGTTAGTGGCAATAGTATAGAAGCGTACTGTTATTTAATATAAAATTATGTAATAAAAAAGTTATCGTTTACTACGACCAGAGAGGGGCACATCTACATTATGACACAAGGCAAATGGGGTTTAAACCCCACCCCACCCCGCCTGCATGTTTGTTTATTAAAATTCTGGCTAATCTGATCAGCCCCCCACTACCCCAGTGCGAAAAAGTCAGCAGATTCCATCTGGGCCTAGTAATGATGTAACGTCAGCATAATGCCAACAGATTTTTTCATACAACAACTGAGAGTTGTTGTCAGGTTTAAAAGACGGAGAACTGAAATTTTTGCATCTGCTTCTGACATCTTGCTAAGTAAACTCATGAGCGAATATAAGTGACAAAGGCATTTATTTTTGCACGTGCTATGCCCCAAACTGCTGACTCATTTACTTGTTCACTACTATATATATGTATATATATACATATACAAATACACACTCACATATATATAAGAAAAACATATGTATAAGATATAAGAATACCTCAATATATATATATATATATATATATATATATATTTATATAAAAAGAGTGAGGGAAAACAAGCACATTCAATCCATCTTCAGGCAGTATTATGCACTTTGTATGTTATGAATGTGTCATGAATGTAGAAAAATCTTGATTTTCACATAATTGTGTAGATATATGGCTTCTACTAGCATCTACGGACTGCTGAAGCTAAACAACTTTTTTGACCCCTGTATAGTTTATTTCCAGATACATAGCAATGATTTGATGGCTGCAATGTTTACACTTTTTTAACAAGTAAATCATCCCGCAAATGGCTTTCTTATTCCTCTCTCTATATGAAGCTAGGATAGGAGAAAGTAATTTAACATCTCAAAAATAACATCAACTTTAGGTCTTATGATTAATTTGAAATAGGCGACACAAACACACGAGCAAAAGGTCATAAACAGCTTTCATCTTTCCTCATCTTTCCTTTAATATTGGTGACACGTTTCTCAAAAGCAGATGACAGAATGAGTTTGCACAACAGACAACCTTCGTCTTTGATATTGTAACGATTCTCATTTGCGCGTGAGCAGCGGGGGGCCAGTGAGATCCAACTTTGAACATTTCTTGTCCATAGCTACAATGTAAATCAAACTGTAACCTCAGCAAGGTGAACTGTGAAATGCAAACAGACATCACTGCAGTAGCAGCCACTCCTGTATAGAATACATAGTCCCGTATGTGAATTGGTGACTATAAAAATGGCCTCTAAAATGTGTTGTACAATTAATGAAAAGTAGCAGTTTGTAACATAAAAGGAATATTATATATGGAAACTCATTTGATGTCATCTGTTTAAAGCACAGAAATTGCCATTAGACGTGTGAAGATTATTGGGTAGCCTGAAAGAAACAATGTCCTGCTGTGCAACAAATATGTTCCCTCTTTCCATCATATTCTCAAGTTGATTAATTAGCATTAGGCTGAGGCATACAAAATTTATGATGGACATTTTTATCAAGGTAAAGCAATTGTGTATTTAGACTGATAAGCTTTTTAACAGTGTTGATGTTTTTTTGACATAAAAGAAAGCCTTCAAATAAATATTGCCAAGACTATCATTTTCAGTGTAATGAAATATGTATGATTGTGAATATATGTACTGCCAGGGAATATTTCTGCACCACTAGGTAGAAGGTATAGCAATGCAAAGAAATATGTTGTGACCTTTATAACCCCATTGATATATACTAGTTTAGCACTCTCGCTGTCCCCCTAAAACCGTCGGCCTATCACTATATTTAGAATTTACCTGTGCAGAAACCTTTAGTTGCCATAGTGAGAACCTGCTTGTAACACAAATCATCTGGTATCATGGTAGATACAGTAGCAAAATATTTAGTTTGGCCAAATGTATTCACATGCTTAATACCCCTGAAACCAGTTGCCTTCTGTTTTTTCAAATACACTGGCTTATGTTTAATTGGTATGTTCATAAAAAAGACATTTGGTGCTTGATTCAGCATGTTGTTATTTTGTTCAAAGTGGCTGACATCTGTCCCATATCTCAAGATTGCCTTCTCTGTCTGATTTTAACTACCAACACTGAATTGTTCAGGCTTTAGATGTTCCAGCTACAGTTTTATAGTGATTTAGAACCAGATCTTATAATCCAACCTTGCTATATGATCTCACACAGAACACACAAACACTCAAGTGGCTTACTGGCAAAGCTGTTCTGTACAGTGTCTGCATTATTGGGATTGTATCACACTTGAGTTTGGCTATTTGTCATTTTAGCAGACACTTTTTATCCAAAGTGACTCATCATATGCTCAGTACAAAGGGCAGTCTCTCTACAGCAGCCTGGGGTTAAAAGACTTGCTCAGAGGCACAATGGTGATACAACGCAACTATTCTCCACTTCAAAAATCAATCTCACCATGCTTTAAATCTGCAATTTCTGTGTTAGCAGCCCAGATAAAAGCCACTACACCACCACCCTGACTTTATAGTACTTCTTTACAAACTAGTATAGTGACAGAATTAAATAAACACAATTTCTCTCTTCAGTTGAAAAGACTGGATGGGTTTGTTGCTCTAGTACAACAAAATTAAGAATCATTTCATCATTCTCGGGTGTCCCTGGTGGGAAATGTAGTTCTGGCATGTAAACTATTGCCTCACAAAACTGGCTGAGTAGTACTTTCTGGCAAGCTTTATCACTACTCATCAACAGTGCACAACCTTCACAACAGGCACTGTTAATTACTGCCCATTGGTAATTATGACTTTGTGATGACATTCATGTACTGCTCATCTCTGCTGTGTAAACAGCATAAAAATGTTCCAGGCTGGAAAGTAATTTTTCAGCAACACAAGCCAATTTGTACATTTTTTTAACATCTGCATGGAACTTTGTACTAAACTCTTTACAGTACGTGATGCACAGGCCCACAGTTTAATTTGCACAAAACGTCTATAAAATTATTAAAAGGTTTGTGCTTTTCTCAGACTTCTTTCTTTATTTGAAAACTTTTATTTTCATGTTCATGTGAAAAATGTAATGCTTCTTGCCTTTTGACTTTACAGCATACAGCTTGAGGTTAGAAATGTATCATTGTCCAGTGTGCTAAAGCTAACAAGCTACTGAATGGCAGACTCCTATCATGCCCTTGTCACTGCATTTGTTAATAAGCCACAGGACTATTAGTTTTACCTGAGTCAGGTAATCATTACTAAACCAATTTCATTTCTGTGCTGGGAAAATTATTGGCAAGGAAAGAACACAGAAGGCAGAGATGAATCTGAATTTCACTTATGTAATGAAATGTGTGTGGAGTATTGATCCCTAAGGTTGTTTTCCAGGTGTCTTGCAGTAGTGTCCTGCTCTGCATTAAAGTAATGGCTTTATAATTTGGCACTTATTCCCCCTCCTCCTTCCCTAGATGGATGCAGTGTCAAATAATCTGATATGATATGATACACATGCACATTTTGTTGCTTAATTTGTGAGGTGTCCATAATTCTATACAGATGGAACTAAACAGATTGATTTGTAGTTGCCTAACAAGAAAACACTTTAGTGTGCATATATGAATGTGTGAGAGTGAAGGGAAAAGAGAAAGAGACTTAACTTATTTTGTCTGATTCATTTAGATTAGTATAGCTCTGCTGTATATATTATGTATACTCTGTATTGTATGCATACTGTGCAAATTGTGTAAAATGTGTATGCCGCAAAGTATGCAACTTTTCTGTAAACATAAAATCCCTATATGACCTACTCTTACATTTGCCAAAATTTAGGGTATACAACAATAATTACTATGCTGTTTTCCACTGCAATGCATTTGCCCTGACCTTTCTTGACTTATGAAGTGATGTGACAACAATACAGAATACTATTGATTGCAAGAATTATCAATACATATGCCATATTGTTTGAAGTATTATGTTAAAAATGGTGGGCAGAATGGCGCTGTGTGTGTGCTGAGCAGTGTTCAGCCAGATTAAGCTATTATACTATTCTAAACATAGCCTCTGAAATGTGATAGTCAGTTATGCCAATTCCCATCCTTCTGGAATCTGAATAAAAGACATATTATATTTTTCCCACCAGCCAGTTCAGGTGTAACTCAAGCATTTTTTTCAATAATTGACCAAAGGCCTTAAGAAACAGAATTGAAATAAAGCAGAAGGTACTCTCAGCTTTTTGATGTTGCCTGTTCAAAAAAAAGAGCAGAATCTGGATGATGCATACTAGTGAGATGAAAGCCTAATTATTCACTAAAGGAGGAGGAAAAGAGCGGCTTTAATTGGTCTGAGGATGAATCTATGCAGAGAGAATGCTTGTATTGTGATAGATGGAGTGTGTATCTCCTTAGACATCGCAGAGGGAATTATAATGTTGGGGGGGGTGTGGATGGTGGGTGCCAACTGTCGTGACTCTCAGTTGCTTGGTCAGAAAAAAAATTATAAAGGGAAATACAAAAGAGAGCCAGAAAATCGTTAGGGTTTTACTCAGCAAGGGTACTAACTGAGGCTCCGTTAAATTTTCCCCACTATTTACTATAATGTAGACAGCTATTTCACACGTTTACTTGTCCTTCAGTCAAGTAAAAGCTGAAAAAAGCTGTCTTTGAATGAGAACAGCTACAAGAAAACTGGACAAAATGTGATGCATTAGAATAGGAGTTGGGTAAAAGTATTGGAGGTACTGTCACTGGAGATAGGTATGTCTTGGTTTAGTTTAGATTAGTTTGGTTTAGTATAGTTAAGTTTTTTTATTAGGGACCATTCCCCACACAACTGTTGTGCCAGAGTTAGTTATAAAGCTAATTGGCATCTGCAGACCCTTGTGTGATGATTGACAGGACAGAATGATCAAGCTCCTCCCCACCTTATGTTTTAGTTAACAACTTATGTTTTGTATTGAGTCCAATTCAAAGTCACTGTTAGCAACTGTACGATACCTTCTCATTTAACACTTTGTATCAGCACAGCTATAATACACAGTTAAAGTAGCTTTTAGCGTTAAGTAGCAGTTTTTTCAGCCTTCACTGTGTTGTAACTGCTTGTGCTTTAAAATTTCAGCTAAAAACTTGTATAAAAATGGTTTTTGAATCCTAAACTGATGACAGAAGGGATTGAGCTATTAGGAAGACTCTATAATCGCTCATCAGTTTACAGTGGGTATTAATACTTTCAAAAAGGCTTTAAAATGCTACAGCACAAAACTGATACAAATCAAAATGCTTCCTGCATTATTTAGAAGGAAGAGATCTATTCTACCTTAAGCCTGCAGATAATACCTCCAGCCCTTAAAAGCTAAAACATACAATGCAACCCTGACAACCGCACAGTAAGCCATTACTGCTCAGAGGAAAGTGCCACTGCCATGAGAGTGTAATTTGGACTCAATTAAATCAACTCCCTGCTGTTAAGGTCCTCAGTATCGCTCTATCACAAGGCTCCAGAAGGCCCCTGCCCTCACATCTTATAGCTGGTATGGACATAATTATTTCTTTAATTGCAAACTTCACTTTTGCCACAGACTAAACGGCCATCTTGAGAATTTTTTAAGCGTCAGCGTTGTTAGTTTTTCTACTGCCCAAGGATGATGGGAGATAATGGATTTGCACAGACGTGGAAGATGCTGATTTCCATCACACTGACACATATAGGTACACGCATGCACAGAGGCATCAGTCACACACACATAGTTGTTTTATTGGCATCTTGTCTTGTATTTTCAAAACAAGAATCTATAGTGCAAGTGTTGAGCAATCACTCGACGAGAAGAGAACAACCAAAGCTCTATGTGTGCACATTTATAGAAGGGGGAATTCAATATGGCATTTGTGTTTACTTAATTAAATTATAGTGCCTGTGGAATCCTTATTTGTACACTTTATCTATGTATAACAACAGACAGACACACACACATATGTATGTATCTCTCTCTCTCTCTCTCTCTCTCTCTCTATATATATATATATAATAGCTATGTTTTTCATGCTTTCTCTCTGCTTTGTCTCCCTACTCTGATGTATTATCCCAAGGCTTTATTAAGTATTGATCATGCTCTGTTTAAAGAAGGATTACATGATCAAAGGACAGGCGATGGAATAAGTCTGACTTGTTCTTTAATTAAACACATCAGGAATAATTGAATGATGCACCACAGACAGAGAACTAGTACTTTAGCTTCTTTTGCCCTTGATGATTATTTTTTCATTGTTTCATTGTTCTTGATGCTTCTGTTACTTAATTGAATGTTTAAGAATTGATGATTAGTATAGGTTTGCTTAAGATAGTTGTATCTGGTTTTGTGCAGCACAAGACTAAATGAGGATCATGTGTGTGAAAATAGATTTTAAACTTCCTGCTTGTATAAGCTAAATGATAGATTTGTCAGTAATACTTGTTCACTAAAGCATTTCTGTCTGTTTTGCATCTTCTCTGTTTCTTTTGCCTTTTCCCACATTTGATCTCTTATTCATTCACTCACTCACCCACTCATTCATTCAGTTACTCTTCTACACAGGCATACACACAAGAGGCAGGATATAATCAATCATTTTGGGAAAAATCACAGCACGCAATCTCCTCTGGTCAAACCTGAATAAATGTGGTATTAGGGATACAAGTGTCATTGGCTTGATGAATCACCAGAGGACAAACGATTATGGAGATCACTATTGACTGGTCATTCGTCTCCATGGTTCTTAGATTCATGTTTGGGGATCGTAGCATAGACACAAGACCCCGCCTTTATTTTTAAAAGACCTGTTAGAGCTGTCCTGGTTTGATAATATTAAATGACTAAATTAACAAATTATAAATAATACGAATGGTGCATTCTATTGTGTAGGTGCTTGTACAAATGAAAATGCTTAGACGAAGATATCTTGTTTGTATAATTAATGGCCTTAAATCTCTAGGTTCCGAGAAAATCCTCCAAATTTGTAATCTTAATAGACTCGCTGCTTTATATAATTAGAACAGACAGTTTTATGGTGAGCAAATTAATCTTGAATGATAAGTTGGTCATCAATAGTCACGTTTTGGAAGTTACTGTCACCTCAGATAAAGCAATCTCTGCTGTTACTATATTTAAAAGGTTACTCCATACCCTGTTGAGTCTTTGAAAGTCATCTAAAAACATCTGTGTTAATTAGGGAACATTGAGTCTATGAAGTCACCTCGGGGTCACTCTAGAATTAGTCTACTTTAAATTGTGTGTTGCTTTGCTACTTGGCTGTTTTAATCTAATCTAGTTACTCATGTGATTGACTTTCTGCTTGAATCATGGTCACTTAATAAAACCAAGTGTATCTTATATAGTCTCTTTTGAACACACATGAAAGGATTTATTTTATCATACATCATTACATGCTTCCACTACCTTGCTAAATCACAGACTTTAAAGTCAACGTGAGAGCTTTCACTAGGCATACACATTAAAGGTTCATCCATGTAATTTTGATAAATCTTTAAAAGCCACATTTTTTAGCTCTATCAAAGCAATGTCAGGCTTTTTCATGCAATTTCTTAGTGGAATCTTTGAAAATTGTTTTTATTGATGTAGCTTACCTCCAAATGAAAAGCATTTGCTGTAAATACCACCATCAGGTTCCATATCCAGATTATTTTTAGCCACACAGACATACCATTACATTGTTACTCTTCCCCACTAGAGGGTACAGATGAGCCCATCAGTCGTAAAGTGATGGATTAGCTGGAAATAGGGACATTTAGTAGAGTCCCAGAAACTGTGCTCTGAAAAAGATCCATTCCCAGAACTGCGCTGAAGATCTGGAACCCATTTTATTGACTTAACACTGTTTACAGTCTTTATACTATAATGCGGGATTGTTTATCTTGTGAATGTTGGTATATTTGTCTAGATCTGGTACTTTTTAGAGACAAAACGGTCACTCTATGTTATGTTGAGGCGGTTACTGCCAAACGGTGCAAAGCACATTATAAACATTTAAATTTAAATGTCTAAATTTAATCCATGCAAAGCATTCATTTTAGTATAGTTATAACTGTATCACAAAAACAGAGTAAAATCACATTTAATATTACCACAGGCTTTACTTGTACTTTACATTTAGCTCCATTTCTTAAATGTAACCCCCCCCCAAATAAAATAATGTACTTATTGTAATTTAACAAATGTAACTATTTTTACTTATGTAGAAATGTTACATACCAATAGAATGGGCATACGCTGCCATTTTGGCCAGCCCAACTCCTCTGCTGCTCATATCACTCTTCTGTTGGTGTTCTTTAGTTGCAGCATAAGACAGACTACTGATCAAACTGTCTTTCATGCAGATAATAGCACTTCCTGATAGAAGAGAGTTTGATGTGCTGGTGTTTGGCATGGACACTTGAAAGCAAAGCTCTGGTGAGTAGAACAGCTTGCCTTGAGACATAACTCCATCTCAGCATGTGGTCTGAGGGTTGGGACACAGGAGGATGTGAGGAGAGTACAGCCACTGCGCTACCGCTCCCCCTGCTGAGTCCAGACCTCTTTCCATTCTCACTGGACTTCACAAGACATGGGAAGACAGTCAGACAGACATGCAAAGAGCAATAGAAGATAATGGGTAATTCAGAGAAAGAATCGAAAGATGGAAGTGGGTTTATAATGGAAAAGAAAAGAAGAAGAATACAAAGACAGATGAGAATGATGGGGAGAGGAAAAATAGCCAGACGGGTGTGAAGGAGTGAAAATATGGGCGACTAAAAGGAAAACAAGAGACATAGAAGAAGAGTGCAAAACAGAAGAGGGCAAGATAACAACAGATGCCTCAAGCTCTCTTTCGAGTGGGATTAAGTAGCTGGGGCTTTTGTAATTAATGATCTTCATTCTTCACACACAGCCACTGTAAGAGTTGTCATTTCACAGCCTTCAATATGCTACTCATATGCCATGTGCTTTTCACATCAACTCTTTGATGAAAACCAAAAAGCCCTCTAATATCTTCTAAGCAGGGACAACTACATGAAAAATGCCACAGCGGGCCATACTTGAGGGAGAAGCCACGTAACAACCTCACCATCTGCACTGCTAATTAACTGATTAACTAAGGCAAAATTAACTTTTTTCAAAGGAGTTCACAGTCAATCAACACCGTCATGTGCCATCAGGCAAAAGTAAATTCACAATGTTTCTGTGTGTGTGTGTGTACCCCAAAGCAAGCAGTTATATTTAATTTTGGTTAATTAAACGTAAGCTTTCTACCCACAGTAAACCATAGCCATAGCCAAACATCATCCTGTTTTGTACAGTATCACTACATTTTAAAATGCTTGTTATGAGTATATCTCTTGTTGTTTTAATAAAACCTTGCACATTATTACATCCAGAGGTTTGTAATACCAGTATATGTTTTGCAACCTCTTATTTACCTTGACATCTATTTATGACTTGCTATTTATTATATATTGAAGAGATTATGGTTCAGTTTAGTTTAAGAGATTCGTTGAACATCTAAACTTATAAATTGATGTACGTATATAAAAAAGTAAACACAGGACAAAGCTTTTTTCCAATTCGATTTGTCTGGCTAAAGGGAGAGTCCTCGTGCTGTTAATGACACTGCCTCACTCTCCCGCGGATCCCGCGCAAACGACCCCTCTCCTCAGCACCGCAGCTCACACACAGAGAGCAGAGGAGTGGTACAGTCCTTGGCTCAAGTACAGAGTGAACGGTTCATACGGTTCTGGACTTAGTGCCATTTGGTTCGCCAGATCCAAACGGTTGTCCAGTTATTTACGCAGCGTGTGAGGCCGGTCTTTTGCGGAGGAATTTTCCCCGGCTCGAGAACACTCAGTGTGTCTCGTGAGAGGCACAGGAAGGCGTGACTGCGGGAAATTTATCGTCCTTATTTTACCTAATCTCACATCTGCTGATTTGAATAAGTTTGGATATCTACGGTAAAGTTTATTTTTTTCTTTTTCCCTCCGCGGCAATGGGGAACTAAAACGAATTGTACGAGGTAAGACATTGTCTTTAAAGGATTAGGTTCGGTTACTTTGTGTTGATGGTGCCGGTATTTATTTTCAAATTCAGTTGGTTCAGTGTTTTGCCGTGTGGGACAAAATATAGTGGTAGTACTAGGCAGAAACACTGCGGTTCATTGCCTTTTAAGTAATGTATTGAACCGTAACCGTGCAGCTGTAATGTGGCAAGTTTGAATAGCCAGTACCCTCATACAGCTAAATTGGTGCATGGAAATAACCAGACACAAACCGTTTACTATTTTGCAACATGGGATGGCTGTTATAGGCGATCACATGAATCTAATAGTTTGTGTATGGATTGAGGACTTGTCATGTAGTCCTGTCCCTGTCTGACATGCACTACAACTGTCAACAAATGTTGAACAGAAAACAGGTAGTTTGGATTTATCATCAATGGCAAAACCGAGCACAGATCAGTTGTTTAATTCGTATTCAGGTTATCACGACACGCCACCGCAATCTGCCTAAATATCTGTTTAAGGAAAATGGTGTTTACCTCCAGATGAGGCGACCGTCTTTATTTAAATCGGTGATTATAATCGTATAAAGTGCACCTCGTTTGAGTCTCACAAGTGACCGGATGCTGGACCCGGCACGCGCTCTGGCTGCCCGACAGCCTTCGGAAGAGTTAAGAGAAGCAGCGGTGAAGCATGATAACGAGATCAAAATTTCTATTACTGGACTAATCAGGATAACAATTTAACACAGTACAGTTTCATTGTTATCTTTATACGCGGGACACAGAATATTAAGAAACTGATATCCTGAAGTCCAGTTTCACTACTTATTCTGGTAACTCTTATTATATGCACGCTTGCTCCTTGAAGGATCAGCTGATGGGGTAGTCATCCATTTAAGACTTTTTTTATTAAACGTGGTCGCAGTTACATTGCTGTCTCAAAGTACTTACACATGTTGATGACCATATGACTAACTGGGCTCATTTTTCATCAAGGGCGGGCGTGTTAAAGTAATCAGTTTAACGAGACTAATAGTAATAGGTAGTCATTCCATACTTAAGAACAGATGATTAAACATGAACAAAAAAATAATATGTATTCTTTGATGTGTGGGTGAAATATATTTAATACTTTTTGCATTGACATTAACTCATTTTGCTATAAAATTGATACACAGCTCTACTTGCTCCAAACCCCGTTTCTTGTAGCAATTAAAGTCAAACTTACTGTAGGTGTTTTTTTAGTTATAAAGTATCCTCATTGCTTCTACATCTTATAGGCAACACAACTAAGAACATGAAAAAACTACACTGTAGTGCAACATGATGGAATGAAGGAAGCAATGTCAAGGATATTTTGTGATGGATAAGGGTGCTCACAGCAGAGGCCTGCCATTTTGATTTGTGTTCTGATGATTTTGATGATTTTGATACAGAACAGCACATTGTTGATTCACATTCCATATCCTTACATTTACATTCTTTCATTGAAAGAAAGTGCTGACAAGCTCAGCCAGTTCATGACATTATGATTTGACTGTTTTTGGTACATGTTGAAAATAGGGGTCACATTGTGAACAGATCACTGATTGCTGAGAAAACACATGGCCGCATCATCCTCTGATTTTGGAAAAACACACACATGGGGGGTGAAAAAGGACAGATAGAGAGAGGAAGAGAGAGGAGAAAAAACTAAATAAAAATAATAGACTATCAGTAATATCAGTAGCTTATTTGCAAGCTGTTGTCTGTCTCATGTATGAGTTATTCAGCATGGGGGAGAGTGTTGAGTTCTACTTCCAAAAACAGTTTAAATAACACTCAAAAGAGAAAGAGGAGATGTTAAAGTCAAGCCATAATGAAGTAAAAGCTGCATTTAATCCATTTAACCAGCATAAACAAAAATGCTGTGACCTTTTTATTTAATGTGCAACACAAAATCATTTAAAACAACAAAATCATTTTTAGCAACAGAAGTTTTTAATATGCTATATTTTTATCTGGAACTAAGTCGCAAGGACGGGCATCTTAGATAAAGGTACTGGTGTAATTTTTGCAGTCTAAGGGATGCATGTTTTTTAGCATTTCACTGATCAGTCTCTTCCACTACCCATTTAAATGACAATGTTTCATTTCTGCTTGATTTAACATTATTTAAAATAATGTTTACTTGGATAGACTAGTGAATGCCACAGTGATACTTTTGGCAGTTTATTAAACAGGAGAGCCCTGGTCACTTCTTTCAATAATTGTGTATTAGCTTTTCAGTACAAGTCAGAGAAAGACAGAGTGTATAAGACCATGTGAGTGTGTGTGTCTATGAAAGCAGCTCAGCCATCAATGCCTGTTTCAACAGTGCTAAGCAAACACGCGCAGGTTAATGTACCCTGACAAACACACTGCCAGCACACCAGCCTCTGTGTATCACATTTACACTGCATTTATTTTGCATAATCACAGTGGACAGGCCTGATCTCTGTCAGCTTAATATTGTCCAGAGTATCACAGCTTGTAAAGGATTTATCTGATTCATCATTTATCCAAAAACATTTCCATATGTTATGTTAAACGAATTGGATGTTTGAATTATTTAAAGCTGTGGTAGATTTGGACATTTGCCTTGGCCAGTAATGACATATACATTAGATTTCATCCTTTTTAAAGCATCAAATGCTTTAACAAGTGCACATCTAATAAACAAACAAACAAACGTTTGACAAACAAGGAAGTGGACATGCCAAGAGACAGGCAGAAATACATTTTGACCAATATTTGTTCAGTATAACACAGGTTAACAGCTCAGAGAATGAATGGCTAATCAATTTAAAAGCACTGTAAAATAATTGGAGATGCCATACTGTCGGCAGTTGCAGTTACAAGATCCTATGGCCAATTTGGCATCTGATTTCCCACGTGAACTCCAGCAAGTCAACAAGGCTTTACATATATTGATTACTCTTTAAACTAGTGTCATTTAAAATTGGCTTGCCACTATAGCAGAGTAGAGGACATATCAGGATTTTAAGAAATGCACAGACACAAACACATGCAAAGTCTCTAAGGAGTTTACTGTCTCAGCAAAAGAAATGTCTAGAATACTGTAATTAGGGCAACATTATTTTGGTCAACATTACTGGCTAGGTAGCTTACTCCGAGCTATAAAGTAGTATGTGGTTTTTTATTGATGAGCACATTCCTGAAATTTAAGCAATGAATGTATAAGCAATTTATATTCTTATAATGGTAAATCAAATTTAGTTTGGCAGTTAAAAAGAATCTGGCATTTTCAATGTCAAACCGCCTTTTAATGTGACTCATACAGCCAAGGTCTCTTGTGCATTGTGTTTCACACTTATGGAATGTGTTTATTAGTACAGAATTATGATGGATTGCTAAATCATTAATCTTTCAATGACACTTTACATGATTTTACAAAAGGATGTGAAGTGATGTATTACTATTTCAGTTTTATTTATAACGTTTTTGTCTTTGTAGCATCAAATGTGTTAGTATGCATTTTTGGCCATGCATTTTGTTATAGCCTAAGGATTAGGAACACTGTGGATTTTGTATGTGTGCCTTTGTATGCAAACTGCTTTAGAATGTGCCTGTATTAAGCTATAGATGTCCTAAAGCCCACAACAGACTTGGCTGCCTCCAGTACACTTTTCCAAACCAGTAACATCCGTGTGTCTCCTCCTAAATTTCTCTTTCTCTCACTCTACCCTCAAAATCCGCCTTCCCACACCCCCACACCACTCTCCAATTTGCTGTGGAGCTCACTTGCCTGCCTCCTACTGTGTTGGAGGCAGCCTATGATTTGCCACAGGCAGAATGTGCGCTGACCAGCTGAAGTATCTCTTCCAAAGTGCCTTAGCTCTGGAACCAAGGGATTTACATTAATGTCCTACTGAGATGACAGTCAAAGGCTGATGCTATATATCAGAACTGAAGCTGAAAAGAAAAAGAGGAGAGGCTATTTTATGAGAAATAGGTGGAAAAATGCAGGACGATATGTCACTCATCAAGCAAGCAAATAATTCATACTTTTTGTCTGGTTTGATGCGGTTTGTTTGCTGCTGAATTATTTAAAAAAGATAAAACAGAGAGAAAATAGAAGGGAGCTATTTTATGTTTTGAACCATCAATATAATTTGTGGTGAAAACCATTTTAGGTTATTACTTTAAAGATGTCCAATGTTAGTGAGCAATCGTCCATTTTAGAAAGTGTTAAGCAAGTGAAGTATCTTCATCTTGAGGAATGTGGATTTCTTTTTCTTAAACAAGGCAAACCCATGTCCATGTTTTCCTCTGCTATGACCTGCTATTGCCCAGCAGTACTGATGTTTTAACTTCTAGCATCTTAAGATAGTCACCTCTTTCCCTAACTCTCAATTAACATATCAACTGAATGACAACTTGTCAGATAATATTTATCTATGAAGTACAGTTTTTAGTCTTTATAGTCTCTACAGTCTGGTTTACAAGATTTTGTAAGTTTGGCTGTTTATCTGTTACTTGTAGTTTAAGGTAAACACTGTTGGTCATTATATTAGCATTTTATTAGCAAAATGTTATATTGGCAAAATGTTAAACTAGCCATCAACATTGTAGCTGTACCAACATGCACAAACATGAATTTGATTGTTCAAGCATCATTCCAAGAATTCACTCTGATTGTCTGTGTTTTTGAGGTGTTTCAAACCAGAGAATGTAGGTGGTGCTTTAGGTTTGCTTAAAGTGTGGAGCAGGTTATTGAAAGTGTTAGAGTTGACTCTCACAAATGAAAGTGGAACATGGAGCTTTGTTTGGAGATTGTGTGATTTTGCCCGCAGCAAAGAGCGGGCTTTTAGAAGCCAGATTGTTTGTGTTTGCTCTGCACCAGAATTGTTCTATGTCGTAAGCAGGGTTTCTCACACCTGTGACTGGGGGTGGGAAATGAATAATATGACTACTGCTGGGGGTAAATATTTAGGCAATATTACACTTACAATCATGCTGTTGTGGTGAAAATCAGTATGACTGTGATTACTTGCAGCACTTGCTGCATGGTGTCAACCTGCAGTGCTCTGTGTGTGTGTGTGTGTGTGTGTGTGTGTGTGTGTGTATTTAAAGTATAATTCTGGGATCTTATGATTTACATAACCGTCAAACCATGTACTGAGAAGTTTAGGATAACTGGAGTAAGTTTAAAAAAAGCCCATGACACTGTCATGTAAGACATTTAAAAGAAATGTTTTTTGTAATAACAGCTGTTAACC
>JAZGTI010001979.1:0-39420 GCA_036877585.1 Botia kubotai | reverse complement strand
CTCTTATTGTAATCGAAGTTGCTTCCTGTCCTGATTTGTAAGTCGCTTTGGATAAAAGCGTCAGCTAAATGACTAAATGTAAATGTAAGATTCATTTATAGTTTTATAGACACTTTTATAAATGTTACATTTAAGATTTTTATAATTGTGTGTAACCAATTAATTATTTTCTCCTAACTTTAGTTTACAACCCGAGGTGTTAGCGTTTAGTTCTCATTCTTTGTGTTATTGTTGTTAGCACATTTGAAGTCACCCATCACTCACCGTAAACTACAGGATAAACAGTTCCTCTAATGCCTGATGCTGGGCAGTTCATGTTCTTCCCATTTAGATACAAATTCAGTTCCACATGGTCATACGTAACACCCTACACACACAAACAGAGCCGAAAATTAAATACATCTGTTACACTCAACATAATCCATCAGCTCTGGAATTGTGTTCTTACACGGGATGGCTTTCAATCAAAAACCCTCACAGCTCCTGCTATCAATAATCAATAATCAATCGTGTTAATAATAATACGCTCATATTAATATAGCAGGTTTAGAGATATAACAGTAATAGTATATACAAATACAACATTAAATATCAATATCAAATTTGTGAATGACACTGTTCCCCTGAGACTCACCACAATGTCTCCTTCCTGTGGCAAGCTGTTGGCAGGTAATCGGTTCTTTTCTTCATTGTTGTGGTACACAGCGCCATCCTGCCTGAGCACCAGGCTGTGTGTGTCTCTCCCCAAAGGGATCTGGTTTAGATTTGCTTTCCTTGTCGCCACTCCAACTCCCCAGACACCTGCGAGGGGCAAAGTTCACTGCAGCCGCACCAAACGGTATCGATTAAGCGAGAATAAACTCCACATGTTGGCAAGTGCTTACCCGTGGACTGAATCTTAAACTCGAAGTAGCTCTTGTTTTGATGAAGAGGCGCGTTAGCAACGCAACCACCGGTTCCACATATGCGTCTGCCGCTCTTTACAATCACAACATCAGTACCTGAAATATTAGGCAACAATCAGCGAATGATTCCCTGAATCAAGGATTTGTATGGCCGTTTCATTAGACTAAAGCTGTGTACTGCCCCACTGGCTTCTTTAATGCCATGACACCCAGTAGAAGAAGAGTCCTTCATCAAACCTAGTCACTCTATACTATTTCTAAATCTAAAACCGCTTTATCTCGCTAAGGTGATTCTTTATCATACAGATACTTTAATCCACATGCAATATGTCTGATACGCGTCTGATCGCAATGCTTACCCATACAGTGAGTGTCAAGCTGAACCGTGGGCATTTCCTTCAGCGTTACGTGGCCACTGCTGCTGTCTCCACAACAGCCGAAACAGCATGAAAACAAAGCCGCCATAATTTTCTTTCTCCGACAAAAATAATTAAAGTTAAACGGTGTAATTAGACTAGTATCCCGACGTTATTTGTACAACTCAACCGAGGTCATGATTATTCCTTTTAGACGCTTGGAAAAGCGGATATGACGCAAGAACAGTGACCCGTGGGTAATTTCCACAATTTTTTACCAAAGTTCAGCGGCGACCTCTAGTGTCCAACATTGGGAACGCTAATAATGGACAAAGTTAAACCGCTAATACAGGCAACTGAAATCAAAACACGAAAAAATGACATTTAATTATTGGATCTGTTGTCGTGTGAGACAATATAATTGCAGTAATTTGTCAACGGACAAGATCACAATGAAGTCCGATAATATGACAGACTAGACTAGATTGTGAAAATATCAATGTGTGCAAATGGGAGGGCAAATCTGAGATCAGACCAGAACTGATGTGACCTTAAAAGCTTTAACCCGCTCTGTGGCGCTCAGTCACCGCTGTGAAGTTTTGCATAGCAACAACCTCGCCGCTCGGATACTAAGGGATCCTCTACGTATGACCGATCGCTTACAAAAACGAAAACGTAACTCTGCTTCCGTTATCGTGTCGTTTTTGCCTTCGTGCCAAAATCTTACCGAATTCAACCGTTCGAATTACATGGATACGCCGCCGTTAGTGATGCTCGATGTGTTTATTAACTTTTGCTTGTTGTTTTTTAGAAGTTGGACAGGGATGAAATCTGCACAGCAACAAGCGCCATGACCGCGTTTGCGGAGCGCCCTGGTAACTGGCGCGCGCGGTTTCTGTCCAATAAAAGAGCGCGTGATGTGATCGCAGTTATGCGGTGGAAGCGCTTTAGCAAACAGTCCTACTTTAATGGGATTATTGCATTATAATTTAAACTATTTATTTTGACTAACCTCACGTCCGTGTCCTTTGGGGTGACTAGTAAGCAGATCTCGAGCTACACGGAGCGAAAGCAGGTAAAGTAGGCAGATTATTTCATCATCATCTCCCCGTCGTCCTTTCTTTTTAAATCATTTTTTATACATCTTAAACTAGTTTCATAACGTGCATCTCAACACTATCTTGTCAAAATCAGAGGACATTTTAATTCGTGACTTCGAGAAGCGGGAATAGACTTAAAACAACTTTAACGGATTCACCATATTGTCGTTTTTAGGGTGCAGGTGACAACGCAGATAAGGTTTGGTTATATTGTCATGTCTGATCGCCTTTTCAATGAAGTTTGGGCACAAACGTGTTAAAATCGGACGCCGTGCGTGTGCGCAACTCATCTGCGTGCGTTTGTTATTTCGAAGGACAACAAAACCGTTATTTTCAGAATTGTCCAATCAGATTTGCCCATAAACCTGCGCGTGGCTCGGCTGTCACACTGCGCGCTGCTCTGGATCTCGCTTTACCTGCCAAGAATAGCTCATTCACAAAAAGTTATGCAGCCTTTTGAGTGCGCTGTGAATTTCTGCTCCAGAAAGTGTTTTGGTATTCTCAAGCACAGCGTCTAAGCGCTAATTCAGCATGAAGACGACGTAGATTTCTGCTGACGTTTCATTGACATGGGAGGAGTGACGTAAGAGCAGAAGAAAGCGACGTCGTTCTTGCCATTTCTTTCCTCTCATTTTGATTGTTTCGTGGTTTGACAGACGACGCGAGGCGCTTGTCTTGTCTGTTATTCGACCATTTCGCGTTGATTTGAGATGTACCTGCTTTTATGATAACACAGAGGAGGCAAAGGACTCATCTGGCAGAAAGGGGATCTCGTTTTGACTCGTTTATTGTCAGGACGAACAAAATGTAACAGTACCAGTAACGCTAAACTTTGTAGCGATTAAAATAAAAAAACAACCGCTAACATAATCATCACGAGTCTTAAATGACGCGCAATAAAATTACGCTATAGATTTTTAATAAATCTTTATTTAAAACAGCAGCTTTATGAAAGTGGTGCTAGTTTTGTCGTCTCTCGGTGGACAGCTTCACCCCAATAACTTTTTAAATTGTGCATATTTTCGCAGAAACTATGCAAATCTCCGTTGGCTTTAACGAACATAAATGAGCTATTTGATAACCTGCAGTTGAGAAAGGTGGGACACGGGCATATATATTCATCTATTATGGTTCGTTCACACGATAAAAGAGGCAAATAAAAAAGTCTTTACGACTGTTATTGATCCGTTTAACTATTAATTGGGCCGTTTTTGTGTTATTAATGTAGTAAACAAAAGTCCTACAGACCAAGTGAATACATATATATCACACAATTGCCAACCATAGAGATATATACAAATTAACGGTGGAATGAAATTAAAACGCTTATTATAAGTGTTTTTAATTGTTGGGTACCTGAGAAGTAAACAGATTATTTTCTCAACGTTAGAGTCCTTCCGTGAGACAGAATTTACGGTCATGTTCGTTTTTTAGCAGGAACAACTACAATCATCAGTCTGAGGTCCGGGAGCTGCGCTTCCTTATCCACGATAATCAGGGTTTCTTCATAGT
The DNA here is from genome assembly GCA_036877585.1 of Botia kubotai. Taxonomy (NCBI): domain Eukaryota; kingdom Metazoa; phylum Chordata; class Actinopteri; order Cypriniformes; family Botiidae; genus Botia; species Botia kubotai. The sequence goes on along the minus strand of JAZGTI010001979.1, from coordinate 35,547 downwards.
CTTCTCGTACAGCATCTCAACTGAAGAGGACTGGAGGCAAGAAAGTATTTTACTGAACGACCCAAAAAGATTCATCGCATTCACATGTGCCGACACTCGCCATCTATTCTGGAAATAGATCGGAGAGGTTTACCATTGAAAAGTTTTGTAGGTGCACTCAAACAAGCGGGTATTTGTGTGACCAGGTATTTGTTGACAGTGCAGTGAAGTTAAATCAAAAAGCGTTTATGAATTTGGACTAAAATCATTTATTCTGGCCGGATGTGTCTGATGGTTTTGCCACGCACGCATGTCTCATGAGGCAATAAATTAAACTGTTTCACGTGTTGCAAGTGCCGTCAAAAAGCATTTTTCCAACACACTGGCTTCTTAAGATTTTAGCAGAGTTGTTATTAGATTAACAAAAGCGTTTCTAATTGTTGGACTGATTGCGAGCACAATTTTAAATGATCGGCTACTTCCCATATCAAGTGTGACGGGTTTCTGACGGAGAGGGAGTGTAAATATGCTTGATAACAAGGAACAAAGTATAAGAAGGACGACAGTCAAAACAAACACCAAAAAGAACCAAAAGATAAAAAGGCATTTACGAAGTTATCCTCCCTTCAAAACTTTAAAAGACGAGAAGGGGCGATGTGAAAACCTCAAAACCACGTGAGCTTTCCCAGAAGATGGCGATGCTGCGTTATTCAAAATACAACGTGTGACTATAAAGATGAAAGATTTATTACGGTAATGATGTCAAAGTAATGATAGGCTACCTAACAGTAGGAAAAAAAACTTATTTTGTTTTGAACGAATTGCTTCGTCTGGTATAGTCATCGTGAACTGCTATTCATAAAATATTTAAGTCTAATGGTTATTTTGAGGTTCGTGCACCAAAGCAAATGATCGGAATCCGCGGAACCATTTAGACTTAAGCCTATGGATGATTCCTAAAGATCGCACGTTTATGTGTTTTTTGAGAATGTAGAGCGCTTATGCATTTAAGATGATCTGCAGAGTCGCTGGTATAACGTGCCTTTGTACAATTAATTATGACCGATACACTTGCTCTGATTTTACGGTTTTTATTTTCTCTTATTACATTTTTTCAAGCACATTACATTATTAACAGTCTCAAAAGTACCGCTAAAATGTAAACAAGTATTTGACCCAAATAATATTAGGATTGTACAGCTTATGATATTTATATCAAATTTCACGTTTCCAGAAAATGAAAGCATTTCACAAATCGACATTTCATAGCATGTTGTTAATCGGTGGTTAGTCTTCTTGAAGAGATACGAGATGCTGGAGGACAGTGACTCGTGCGGACGGTAAACGGCCCGCCTAACTCCAGCAGCACGATCAATACTGGAGGATTGGCTAGTGCTTTGACTCCAATATTTACGTGCTGCTACAGCCAGGCAGCCAGGCAGTCACACGGCCAAGTTCAAGAGACTTGCAGTCACATATAACCACGTAGTCTTGCTGCTGTTGTTGTTGTTTTTGCCAACTTTCCCCTTCCTCTCTGTCTTCTCACCCGTTTGATGTGAGGTGCGCGTCTGTCCTGTCGTTGTTGCCGCAGCACAGTACGGCCTGCACCTCCGTTATAACTCACAAACCATTCTGTGCTGCTACAGTACCGGCAGGCCCCGCGAGGAACGCGCGCGCGCGGGCACGCACTCGCGCGAGGCGCGCCCTCGCAGCCGCGCATAAGAGGGTTTCAACCTGACAACACAAGATAAAAAAAGTACGAACGTCAATTTTGTCAGCGTGCAGCTCGATGCTGTAGCTAAATGATGCCAAATGATGAAGATAAAAAGAGTGCCTGCTTAGAATATTAAAATGCCAAATGATTTAAACGTGACAGAGTCTCTGACTATGGCTGTAAGTGCAATAGGACAATGAAGGTACTGTATATGATACACGTTATGTAACCTGTTTTCAAACGATTTTCATACAGAGTCAGAAAGCTCACCAAATCCCCGATTGTAAAGTGTATTTTTCCTCTGCCCTGTTGTTTCCCTTGTTTGACATCCGTTACATCAGTCTGAGAAATGATACAATTTAACCTCTCATAATATCACACTATTATATTTTAAAAATAAAGAATGTTATATTTCTGCCCCGTACACTCATTATCTAACCACAAGTTGTGTGTGCTATTTAACTATTTTAAATCTTGTATTTTTAACAGCACATATCTATTCCATTGCGATAGGAGGATTTTGGTGGGAGTACACCATACGAAACACTCTTAACTCTCTGGTAAATTGTGATTATAGTGAACGTGTGGTTAGTTTAAAGGTAAGTAACAAACCGTATTTTTTTTACTGTGTTTACACCTTATGACTGCTACACAACTGTGTGAGTTTACACTTTTCACACATTTCAGCTGTCTAACCATACGTTACGCCTTTCCAATATTATTTTCATATTAAAAATATGACCTTGCAAGTAAAATCATAATGGTAATTTGAATTAGTCATGACATCCATTTTAAAAGAAAGCATGAGTACACACTGCAACACCACTAGTTTCATTTAGTTTCATCTAAGACTACCAGTGAAATAACTCGTGTGCAGTGCCAGTAATCATTTACATACAGTGCGATATAACTGGGATAATATTAACACAATCATTTCAAGCATGACTTGTCATTTTTATCATGTTCTACCCCCCCACCCCAGGTTTCCTTTATATTCATTCTGCATGCATATGCTGTTGTTACAGGTTAGCCAAAAAACTTTCGGTGTAACACAAGCAAGAGGACAGGGGCGCATCTGCTGTCTATAAGGGTAAAATTACAGGTTATGAAACAAACCCCATGGACTTCTGGGGGGGACCTCTGTTCTTTGACAAAAGCCAGAAACCACCCAAATTATAATATTTACTTATCCCGTTTTCTGCCTGTACATCTTTCACCTTGTTTTTCTCCTTACTGGACACTTTACAGGGATACAGAATATCTTCTATTGTTATTATTTAAATACGGATATTTTCTTTTATGCATGCAAGAAAATAATTTACCTAAAGCCAGTTAGATTCATCAGTTAGTCAAGTCGGTGATGTACTTACAGTAGCTTCACTTTGTCTTAAAGGCTGTGTGCACTTTGAAGTTCTTCTCTACAAAGAAAAGAAAAAACATTTATGAAGCAAATTTTGGCTCTTTGGTTGTTCAATGTATAATTATGGCTCTAATTACTGACGTATATCCTCTATATAGCATCCAATGTATTTTTGATCAACCTGGTGTGATTATATTGAGGGTGTGTGTATTATGTGAAATATTGCAGTGAATGTGGTATTTTCTGGTGACAAATTCATATTTGTCATGGCTTGTGATGTGTCAGGGTGTTTGTGTGTGTGTGTGTGTTTAAAAAGGAAATTGTTTCACATCGAGAAAGATCTGAACTGAAAGTAATGAAAAGATGCTTTAAAAAAAGCATAAAACAAAAAAAACTGCTTTCAAGTAAAAAAACAACAACAACACACACTTGATCATTACACTTGACCAAATTCCAAACCAAAGCATGAACAGCCTCATTTAAAGTTTTAATACTGACATGAATAAATTTTTTTATAATTTAAAGTTTTTATAACTTTTATTGTATGGGCTGAAAGTACACAGAAAATCAAGCAATGTTAAAAAACTACTAAATACTCGGCCTAACTGTTCAGCAACATCAACCTAGAAATATAATAATATATCAACAAATAACTGTGACCTAATTAAAGTCTTTTCATATAGACATGTAGCTTAAGGATGGTGTTGCTCATGTCTCTGTATGTACCGATTCACAACACTCAGCATTTTAAAAGAAAAACGTGTCATGTATTATTTGAACCTAGATTAAACAAAATAGTGCATAATTAAAACAGTTAACTTACAGAAATGACCTACCCATGATACGTATGGGTTTACTCTTATTAGTGTATTTGTACAAATCTGCAGCTACATGTTGTTCCCTGTGACTCTGTATGCCAGAAGTTAGCACAGAAACATTCACTTCCTACCACAGAAAGGGGAAGCAGCTCCAGTAATTTCTCTTACTTTTAGAAGAGAGCACAGCAGCATGCGGGTGTATGTGAAAGCACACTCGTGCATGCAAGATCTGTCAAATGACACAAAATTAAACAATCCTGGATCAACAAATCTGATGGTTTTTAATCTCATTCTTCACACCAGTGAAAAGTTTGTGTTTTTGTACTCCTAAAATATCTGCTCACTGCAATGCAAAATACAATATACAAATATAAATACTATGAATAAGAAAAAATAATTAAAAGAAATTATAAATATGAAAAATGGAAAATGCTACATTTCTCTTTTATACACACACACACACACACACAGTACTAGGCAAAAGTCTTTGGCCACTTTTACATTTTATTAATGGTGTTCACATAATGGGATAATGACCATATATAATTATTTCTCAGTCTCTTTATTATAACACAACCAGAAAATACAAGAAAGTTGTATGAAGTATTAAAAAAACAAAAATTAACATCCCCTTACACTGGGTCACCAGCAGAAACCTGCAGCTTTCTTAAACTTAAATGAAATAAAACCCTAATTTCTCATTATTATGTAGTGACATCAGGACAGTCTCCCTACGAGTTCAACATGTGATTAGTGATTAGTGCCAAGAGAGGTCACACTAAAAACTGCCTTGTGCCTGAAGAAGCCATTTTGTTTTGTGTTGTTTTTTTTTTATTTTGTGCACATGTTTCCTGTGTTTTCTGGTTGTATCTTATTAAAAAGACAGAAAAATAAATATGGATTGTTATTAAAACGTTGCTAAAACAAAGCTGGTGATGGCCTGTGACAGAACTGTATATATTTTTATCTTTTTTATATATTTTAATTTTTTTTTTAAGCCTGTTTATATTTGCACCAATACAGCCCAACTTATAAACATTATATCGCTTTTGTACTTGAAACTTTTCACGATGTTTTACATTTATATATTTTGTTTATATACGAACTAATATCGCAAACACACACCAGGTATTTTAAATGGACTGAAGAAAGATTCACTGGCCTAATACCTTGACAACAGTACCAGATCCACAACAAGTGCTTTCCCTTGGTAACGTCAGACGGGGCAGCCCCTGTTAGCACATGTAGTGCTGAGGAGAGCTTACAATGAGGAGCTCTGCTGTTCGCCATTAGACAGACTGGTGCTGTTCCTCTTAGCAGATAGCTTTGTAATTGACACTCAGATCAAGAATTTCATTTCTGTGTTTTGCATCTAAATTGTCCTTTACAAAAGACGCATGAATACACACCCACGAAGAATCGAGACTCCCCGACGCACCGACAAACAAGCACACCAACAGAGGCCCGAAAATCATGTTTAATACTGACTGGTTTACTAACAAGTTATGAACTCTCAAGTCCACGTCCCGCAAACATCATTGACCTCGATAATAAAAGGGGCACGTGGATCCTGGTTTTCTTTTGTGTACTATAAAGCAACTTATTTGACTCCAGGAGGTCCCTCTATAACTCTGCACAGAGGCACGTTGAAATGAGCTAACACAGGGGGAGAAAAACAGCGTGACAGAAACCTCAAACTCATTTTATGACCAGTTCTGCTATTGCATGTGCTTCAAAGAGTCATTCTACAATGTTTACAGGCGTGTCTAGAGTAAAGAGACAACAATAGAATGGTTAGCTGGAACTGCGCAGCCCTGTGACACCATCCGCAGGAGCTGCTACCAAAAAGATGAAAATGTAATCTCCCTTTGAGGTCAACATGCAGTTAAAAACAAGCCCAGTCCCACATCACAGGCCAGACACGATATGAAACTTCACAAATACCTGAAGAACGACATGAATATTGACGGTCATGACGCCTAAGAAAGAGATGAATTTATGTGTAGTGTAAAACCACAGATATGTGACTGTTAGACTGTTTTCTCATCATGTATACAGTAGACTGAATGCTACTGCCTATTTAGGACACGGGCCTGTTGTTGCTGTGAGAGCAAGTTACAGCATTATTATATTATGGCTAAACTCCAAACGTTAGAAAAGTGGGGACAATATTTTGCACCATTTCGGTAGCTATGAAAGTTGTTCCACGCCTTTTTACTTGTTAGGGGCATCCAAATCAAAAGACAGAAATAATGGCTCACAGGATCTGCACCTACAGGATTTTTTATATAGTGTGGGATGAATCTGAGTCAAATGCAATATTACATAACCCTTAACATGAAGCAGAAACAGGCATTAAAAGCTTTGGGCATATCACAGGGACTAAACAGACCAGTGGTCCTTACTGGGAGTTACATACACTGCTACTGTAAAATACATGAGCGTTTCCATTTGGTCTCAAGCCAAGAGGTTATGAATCTACAAGCATGCTATAATATCGGGAACACGCAGTTTATTTCTGGTGCATGCCTGTCATAATGAACCAGTACAAGTCATAATGAACTATCAGGATTGTGATTAATATGTTACGACGTGGTGACACGATGAGAGAGAACAAGTTAACACTCGCCAGGATCAAAGGTTATCACAGCAAGATGGGGTGAATTTATTTTTGGTTACAAAATTGTCGCAACTGAGTTAAAACACACCGACTGGACCTTGAGAGCACAGATGGGTAAAAATAACACACAACAATAATAATACTCAAACTTACTCCTAAATAAAATGTGTTTCGGGCCTTAGTGATCATATCAAAAGCTCTCTTTGGCCTTGAGGAAATGTGAAGTGAATGCAAAATTCAAAATAAATACAAGATATAAAGATATTACGTGCAGGAACTTACATGTAGTGTCATTTTCCGAGTAGTCATCTAATTTTTTATCTTGCGTACCTGCTGTATATGCTTAATGTATAGCATTATTTCAAACTTTGTATTTTTAAAAAAAAAACACGAGTGGCTTAGAATGCACAATGACTGCCTTTATCATCCTCCTTCCTCATTTTACACGCATCAATAAATGTTTTAGGTGCACAGCAGGCAGGCTGATATAAAAGATACTCATGCCATCTAACGTTTAGCCCAAACCTGGAGACAAACTGAACTAAAACTGTCTAAGTGGGTCATGGAGGTAATGTCCAGCCTGTGCGCATTCAAAACTAAGAGATGACATCATGACCACAATTTTACATACAATTATACACACGCGTACACGCAGACAGAAAAGCATTTTTGTCCTCACACTGGCTACAGCTACCAGTGTGACCTTGAAATATCTGCGGGGAAACTGACAGGTTTTCGGTTTGTTTTTATTAATTAAATGATTCATTTTGTTTGTTTAAAGAAGTTTGTTTGGCATGTGAACAGGCTCGGCATTCAGTCAAAAAGAGAATTTCTGTTGGGGCTGCACAGGTGGTAACTGAGCCATGACCCCATGACAGAATTTGTTTTATACATTCCTGATATTCATATTCTAGTTTACTGGAAGCTATATCACAGCCTAAAGATATTACTGACACTTTATCAGCTTATAAAATAATTAAAATTATGTTAAACCGTGACACCCTGTGTAATGTATCTTTTTTTTTTTTACTAAATTAAAAATATGAGTGAAAGTGCCTACAGCGTGTGTTTATTAAGTAGGCAACTATTATAATTACCTATTTTCAATTTACAACAAACATTTTTACAACATCGGCAATAACAATGAGCAGACCTGTGAGACGAGACTCTCAATCTTCTCTCGTTTTTTTCATTTGCCAAAAATATCCTTTCCAACGGTCACCGGTCACTGAGCTCTCACACCAGTTACATGACGTAGCCGGGCTCATGTGGAAACCACAGATATTTTGATCTGGCAGTAAAACTACCACTGTGGCACAAAATAAATAATATATGCTACAGTGATCAAAGTTTATCCTTAAAACTAAATATTAAAGCTGTTCCTTTTTCAGATGAACTGCAATAGAGTGAGTGATGACTACAGAAAACTCCACGATGTCATCAAAAGCAAAAATACTGTCACTTTGACACTATGTAGACACACAACCAAAGAAATACAGACCCTGACTCTGATGAGTGACACTTAGCCTCAAAAATCACCACAAAAAATCTCAAAAAATTTAGAAAATTAAATTCATCCATTAGAATTAGAAACAACCAGGTTCTGCTTATAATTACACTTTCCACAAACTATATACTAGCTGTTTAGTGAACATCAAATAGTTTAAAACATATACCGGAGTATATTAGCAAAAGGTGTGGCAACTGTAAAGTTTTTTTTGTTAAACTGTGACCTGGGGACAACTGTGTGACTGTGTAAAAATATATTTTAAAAACATTTACTCTTGCATACCTCAGACTATATTTGTTAGTCTGATGGCGTGTTTACCTACGGCGTGGTTACATTGAACATGACCTATACTATAAAGCACGCAGCAGCGAAGTCAAAGCATAATTCTGCCTCATTTGAATCTCCAGGTGCGACACGCCCTCGATCAGACACCCAATACACACGCAGAGGAGAGCAACACACACCTCAGCAAATCTGCAACTGACATGGGCTTTTTCTCAACAGGCCCACATTTTCAATTCCACCCCCACGGCAGTTTAAGACGTACTTCTGTACATTCAGTTCTGTACAAAAACATGCGCAAAAATGCTGCTTATTGTTTCAAAAACGGAAACGCTGCGTCTGACTCCCATCAGACACGTTGTCTTTTTTTTAGCAGTGCTGTTTAAAAACTGGTTAAATTACAAAGTTAAAAACAGACACGTTGTAGGTGACAGGAGGAAAAAAAACGTTTTACTTATTTTGCGCGTGTGTAGTTTCGCCAACTTACGTAACAAGGTGAAACTGCCCTGCTTGCAACCATACCGCTGAAAGTCCAATTTACATTTCCAGGAAAAGCTGAAAAGTTAAAATCTCTCTTTCTCCCGCAGACCAAAGCCGTCCTCTGCTCTCCCAGCTCCTCAAGCTGATGATAAACACAAAACAGCCTCATTTTCGCCATTAACCCTCCCGGACAAAAGTTTTATGATATGTACGCAGCAAAGCACATCGACAGAAGAATAGACAGTCTGATAAATGAACGTCACTCATGTTTCTAAACGTTACATAAACAGCACAGATGCACATTCAGTCCGGATGTAAACAAATTACACTGTGTCAGCGCCAGGTCACATTATAACAAAGTCAGATCGGGCGAATCAACTTTTTCTTTTTGCATCATCACAGTCTTGCGTGGCTGTACGTATAAAATGGCGCAACGCATTTTCTCCAAAAACAGGCAGCTACAAGACAGTGTCACCGTAATGTGGTTGTCTTTAAAAAAGAACACGCAAAATTGCTTTCTAAGTCACGTTTATATATAAAGCCCACTGAATAAAATTGAGTTCGAGAGATCTTACCGGCTTACAGAGCTGCTGGTTTGCTCTATCATCCGAGTTCACTGTCTGATGCATCCGAGTCAGAGAATGAACTGCGTGTATCTGCGCCAGCAGCACGTCCGTTACTCCCGCTCAAAAACATACACGATAAAACAGCAAAACGACCCGATATCCACCACCGCCCGGCTGAATCCCGATCCCAGGACCCTGTGGCATTTTTCAGAATTTTCCCGTATTTTTCCGCGCGTCGAGCGCTATTTTTATCTATTATTTTTTAAAAATGACTGGTTTTCCATATACGCAGCCGAAAACGATAGCCCCCTTCTGTCCTTCGGCTCCACGCACGGGTCACTTCTGTGGTCGTCGGGACCAGATCTCGGGCGATGTTGTGCTCGGACGGGGTCCGATCGCACCGTTTTCCCGCATTGAGATAATAAGTCTTTTATTGTTGAGGCGAAGCGTCGCGCGCTGTCTCTCCGTGCGCGCGCTCCGTGTTGATGTTATCGTCTCTCACTCGAAAATGGCGCCGAAAAGTGACTCTCCTCATTCAAATCGGTAAGAGCCGCCCACATCTCGCCTGTGCATGCCGGGAACACGGACTTGAAGAACGGTTTAGAAGGTGGACGGTAGAGACATTTCGCGTTAACATTTAGTCATGTCAAAATGACGCGAAACTATCTTATATTTTCCACAATTGCGCGTTGAAAGGTGTTGAGAGGAGAGGAAATCCGCGCGCCTCCGCCAAGTGAGAGAAAGCGCCCAAAACGGGACAGATACGAGCACCACAAAGCTGAGGGCTCGAAAAATAAAAAGCAGCAGTTTGTTATCTAATGCCTGTCGTTTGATTTCATCCACTTCCTCGCTGTCAGCTCCCTTTAAAGAAACTTATGTAAGGTGTTCCTTTGTATACGCCCTATGCAAACCGATCGTTCAGTCTCACGACACTGTACAATAGAAGTGAAAGTGTCATATTTGTCAGACATGATAACCCGTACTGAAATGTGACCTTTGCATTTAACCCATCACTGGTGAGGAGTGAACACACACACAGCACACCCTGAGCAGTGGGTAACACTTCTGCACCCAGGGAGCAATCAGGGGTTAGGTGACTTGCTCAAGGGCACTTCGGTGGCTACCTGCCAGCAATGGAATCAAACTAGCAACCTTCTGATTACAAGTCCGACTCACTAACCAGTAGGCCACAATTATCCATTCACCTCAAAAAGAAAAAGACAAACAGGCAGCAACTTAGCAACTGCTTTGTGACGCATTTGAATGCACAAATCTGCACAGATTCTGAGTTTGTGTGAGACACACAACCAAAGGTTAGCCCATTTCTCTGAGCTTGTGTGAATGTTGATACCAGTCTGTGAAAGACAGCCGTACAAGTTATAGTAAATTAACTGAATTAGAATTATTTACATGATATACTGATGCTAACATATTTCTCAGCTACAGTGAGAGCATTAGCGATCTAACATGTTTTATAGTACATTTTGAAAAAGCCTGTTTGGTGGGTTTAGTCCTGTAAATCTATTTTGTAAGTCTATTTTGCATTTGAACTTGGCATTTACAGGGCAGGTATATTTACTGTAAAACTGGCATTAAAAAGGCTGTTCTGAACACATTAGAATTATGTCACATCACATCAACAAGAAATGTAGCCCATATGGATCTGAAAGTCCATTTAGACAGCCAGCGACATCACTCTTTTTGTGATGTCACACAAGAGACACACAAGTGTCTGAATTCAAGACTCCAGAAGATGTCATTGGTCATGTCAAGAATTTTCTCGAACCACAAGCGGTTGCAGAATGTCTCTTGATTCGTAACACATAACATTCTAAATCACACAAACCCTCCGCCCTCAACAATACAGGGGTTTAAATTCAAAACATTCAATGAAAAATGAGAGAATTATTTCATAAATTCTAAGTTCGGCTTTAACAAAATCAGATGTAGTTTTGTATTTCTGTGACAATACTAGGATTTGAGGAAGACGTCAGTGTATAAAAAATAAAAACAGAGCCTCCCCTTATTAAAAATTTTGCTGAGTCAGCACATTAGGTTGACACTGACTATATGAGGTGGATCACTGAACACAGACAGTTTTTGCTCGGTTGTCTGTCAAAGCCGTTCATAAGCACGCACGTCTAATTCTACAGTCTATTACAAAACAGACATCACAGATAATTTCACTGCTGATGTAGTGGGAGACACATTTATGTGTAGCGTCTGTGCTAATTGCTGATGTTAAAATGTATTAAAAGACGAATCACGCTGTTGAACACAGAAAATAAAACGTACTAACAACGTGTTTTTATCAATGTTCATAATCCTAAAATTTAGGTAATTAGAGGTGTACAAGTAAAGACAAATGCGTTCGCTGTGCGGCCAGCACACTCCTACACCCTCCACTTGTCAAACATGTTTTTTGTAAGGGTGTGAAAATAGGGGCAGTTGTAAGGGGTGAACTTGAGTGTGTGTGTTTATGAAAGGGTTTTGTTCTCTCATTGAAGGGTCTTGGACCCCCCCAACCCCACCCCAAAGCCATCTGAAGCAGCTGCACCCCTGTGATCTCTTTAGTGTGAGGAAAGAGGTGGGAGTATGTGAGGGGACAGCCCCCCTTTTTACAGAGGCCAGAGTCTACTCACTTAAGTAACAACATCCATCAAGAGTCAGGTCTGAGAACACAACAGCAACCTATGACCCCTGTTAAGTGGGCCGGCCTAACAAGACACAGCCTCGGACTCACGCTGGTTTGTTTGTTTTCACATCATTTATTGGAGACCCACAGAAGGAAAGCTCAACGTGGCCCAACAATACACACGCAAATTTCACTTCTCAAAGATTTTTGTACATAAACAGATATGAAAAGACACGATAATTTGCACAGTAAATTAAAACAGGCAACTCACAATAACTGTCAACCGAGCGAGTCCTTCTGCAACACCATTACAAGCATAAACTTAAACAGTGTACATACACTAATTCATGTTATTGTAATACAATGTTTTTACAAGACAACTGAAAAAACAGGCATGTGTGACACAACCACGATATATTTCACATTTTGTTTTATGTTTTTTATAGACTGGAGTATTGGTTGTTATAAAGTGAAGATTAGTTTGAGAAGGTTACTTATTAACAATTTAGCCAAACCAAATGTAATGTTTTACTGGCATGGTCCCTATAAATGTTGTTTCCTAACTATTTCATCAACTCTGCCTAATACATGGCATAAATCCATCATTAAGGCCTTCTATAAAGAGTCACTTTTGAGCACGTCTACAGAATGAGTCAAATATGTCTGCTAATCAGTCTTCATACGGTTTGGGCTTTTTAAATGCATTTCTATAGTTTGATCCACCCCGTTGTGCACCCACGACATTATTTCTAGCCTTTCACGAACATGTCTAAATATTTCCATAACCGCCAGCAGTGCACCTGGCCATTTTTAACCCTTACTGGACACGACAGTGCGGTAACGATTGTGCGGCGAGTGTTTGGTACAGAGACACCCCAGTAAGCGCAGCCACTTCAGCGGTACGAACTCAAATCCGACCGGAAGTCCCGCCCCCAGCAGCTTTAACTTCGATGATGTAACCTCTGTCCAAATTTAGAATGTTGTTGATGCCTCAGAAGTTTCTCCTGTGGCTGAGAGCGCTGTCAATCACTCGACGTCACGACCATCCTGTTATTATCGTAAACAGTGTACCCGTTCTTTTACCGTCGTCCTCCACCTCGCGAAATTCTCCCGCGGTCCTTTGTTCGCAAAGTAAACGGATCTGCATTAAAACCGATGACACGGGCATCATATGATTGCTTGAATACAACGCGCCCGTTAATACTCAGCCGCGAGAACGAGCAACATGTGAGAATATATTGAATTTGAAACGCACAACACATCCGCGTATCATTTCGGAGCGGCGGAATGCATCTCTGCTTCGGTGTAGTTGAATATCGTAAAACCGGCACTTCGCCGCTTGTCTTTCACCCGAGCTTTTTGTTGCCTGGTTGACGATAAATATAAACGCGAATAAATCGCTCTTGTGATACGCCATGCAACATTTGCAATTTTGCAGAAATTATGCGTGGAAAAGTGCAATTGACCTTAGATGACTTCTGCTTCCATTTGCCCACATACGAGCGAATCCATCGCCGTTTGTCGAAATCCTTCGTGAAACACAAATAAACATTCATTCAAAAACTAGCGCCCTTCTTTTTCGGACCGAATAGTAAGTGTGCGACGCGCGCTTCTTGTTTACCGCCTCCGCTTAGGCACACAGGAATTTTAGATTAAGCTCGGTAATGAATCGTAAACAACGCGGCAACTTTCGTCCACAAATATTCCAGTCGCACAGCCAATACAACGGATGAAAACACAGTGAATGGCAACTCGACAACAAAGCTTTGGGTCCGTCGTATTTCCTCTTACGAACCTGGAGAGAGCGAGCGGAGCTGGAGAGATGGAATAGCGAAAAAAACATAAATACTACGGGGGTTTATGGTACTTACTTTAGCGCTGGAATAACACGGGAAAGTGCAAATCCGTTTAAATGTGCACGTCGAGTCACAAAAGCAGCGGGAAAGATATTCCGGTTGAACGCCGGACTCCCATCACTGTGTGTCACGGAAGCCCTTCTCTGTCTATATTATTGCAATTACGCCAAGCTTCGAGGAAGTTGTCCTTTTGTTCCAGCATTTATACATTGCGTCAATGTTGCGAAAAGAGGAGGCGGAGCGGTTGCACTTGGAGTAAGAGAGAGAGAGAGAGAGAGAGAGAAAGAAGCGAGCAGCGCACTATCTTATGTACACAAACCCAGACCCCCCTCCCACCCTATAACAAAATCGACGGGATCTGATGAGATCACGTGTTCCCCCACACTGTACCGCTCGACTCGTCCGGGGCGAGATGTGCGCTCGCTGGGGTACGAACTGCGAAGTGCCAGGCAAGTGTTCCTTAAAGCGCTACGACGAGATCATCAGAGCAGCTTATACACTGACAGCTAAATCGGTTACCTTCATTGTGTGTATACATATATATGTATTTATATGTAATGTTTACTCAACGCAAAGCTTGTTTATCACAATGTTTAAATGCTTTGGCAACGTAGAGCTTTTTATTTTTTTATTTAGTCTATAAAGCTTCCTGCATCAGAGAGAATGCGTATTTGTGTATCAGTCTCTGCCCTGTCAGCGTCGATGATGATCCAGCTCTCCAAAGTTCAGGTGGACGCGATTCATCTCGCCACGGTCTATTCACAAAGTCATTAAACTGTGTTTTTTCTGTGTAATTAGATTAGCGAGTAAACATACATGAATACAGTGACCTGCAGTTAATGGATTTACTTTATATAATGATGCACGCGTGTCGTATTGAATCAACCGAGCCATTGCCTCGGTTACAGCGGAATTGCATCAGGAAGATGGCTTGTCGTTTTGCTGCTTCACTCCGAGGCCAATAAAGAGTCCGATCGGCACACTAAATGACCGGTCGTTTGGGGAATTAAACTCGATAAGGCCTGTTCGTGACTGAACTGAGCGATTATTTAACATCAGTATTTTTTGGTTTATTTGCCCATGCCAATTGCCATATGACTTTATTTGAAGAACTGCTGAAAATATATCTACATTCTCAAACCTTCTGATATATGACTTACAGTACCTGTTACAGTGTTTTAGGACACGTGACCGGGGCCTGTTAACCTTGTAGCAAAACTCTTATCATTCAGCCTCATCACACATATGTTGTCATTTTTATGATCTTTTTAGGATAATTAAACAAATTGTTATAAATAAAGAAGTAAACACGGTAATATTGATTCACAACGGTACTTAGACAAATCCGCAATTGCGCTGTGTTTTAAACCAAAGGTTAACTGCTTGTCATCTTGGTACAAATAAAAGCAAAAACGTTATAGATTACATTGTCAATGTTTCACATATTACATATAACTTTAATTCTCGTGTTTATAACAATAACAAAGTGTAATTGCAAGCAACGTCACGACGGTCAATATACGAAATATGGACTATTGTTAAATAATTAAACGTTAAGTAGCCTACAAAGCAAATTAGTTGCTTAATAAAACTTATTCAAATTATTTACATTCACAGTAGAATAACATTTTCATGTAAAGTTTGAAAATGTAATTAACGCACTGTAGAATGTATTTAATTAGCCACTTTTGCTCTTTGATAAATTACTGGATCTGCGCCTGTAAAACAGGCCCACAAGCTCAGTTTCGTCCGGAAAGAACCGAGGGACAAAAGTGTTGGTGTGACAGTGTGATCGTTTTTGTGATAGTAGGACAATAGATGGACCTTTTTGGAAATGAGATAATATACGACAAGAATCCGACACTAATATATCTGCATTACAACACAACATCTTACGTATCACAGAAAAATGTTCAGAATATAAGTCATTTTAATGTCAATGTCCAAAATAGGACAGGTCAAAAATAGAAAATGAAATGTTAAAAGTGTATTTGAAATTACATTCTGTTATTTATAAGAACACGCAACCTTTATTGTTCACTATTTATGTACTATATTTTTAATGTGTAATCATTTTTCTGTAACCTTTTAAATAAACAAATTACTGCTCGTATTTTGAGTAAGTGAATCAATGGGCGTGAACTGAAGAAAACTGATATTCAGAGCCCGCCACAGAAAGCGCATCAATATGAAGGACCTCAAGGTAACTACAAACAGAATTGAAAACCAGCCGGATCTGGAAGAGACCAGAACCATTAATAACAACTTTAGTGAGACAGCTGAGCACGTGTGTTTTACTGATAAATCTGTGTAAGAAAATAAATAGTCTTTATTGCCCGCGAATGTATTACTTTATCTCGTCATATTTTAACGAACTGACATAATTTCGTTTTCCGGAATAACACTGTGACGTCAAAATCTGTTACGTGTGTTTTTCTTAGAAATAAACACTTGTAACTTTTACTGAACGGAAAGACCACCTGCGACAGTCGTAACTGTTACCTTTAACGGGGCTGAAAACAGGAAATAAAAACAATAACATGTTTGAAACAGAAAATATTTTCTGCAACAAACTAAATGTCTTTTTTGGCAATATGTTTAAAAAATTAATACAGTCATTCTGACTTTTATCGGACTTTAAAACGATTGTGCTGCGTCCGCTAAAATACAAGATTTGTTACAAGAAGTACGATTAATACGCTAAACACCATGTTGTTCCTCGTCGCAAAGTTTTGGATGCGTGATTAAAGCAATGTAAATCATATTTTTATCGGTTATAATTCGGCAGACACTACACAACCGCAATTAATAAAGCAAATTAAAAAGTGTAAATACGTCTAGAAAAAAAATATTTTTTTTACCCATTTCTCTTTTTTGTTATAAATACCACGTGATGATTTTGTTCAGTTTTGAGTTGCGGTATTCGTTATAACCGAGAATCGCTACTCTTTAAAGCCAAGCTTAAAATAACATACATTTTGATTTAGTAAATAATTTCTGTAGTTCATGGATATGAAGCTATGCTTTAGTGCATTAAAGCTCATCAGATCGAGTTACAGTTGATTAATGGGCCCGGACAATAAACTCTTGGAAGTTTTAGTTATTAGCCTAATTGTCACGCCTTTTCTAACGATTCTTGCAATGGAAATTACAAAAACGTATTTTTTTGTCCATTGAGCCAGACTTGCCGTGTTATGCAATAAATACAACGATTTAACCCACGGAAAAAACACATGTCAGCTTTGCGCAACTGGTTCGTTTTTCCAAAACGACTTGCCTTGGAATTAAATGAATAAAACGTGAATAAAAAATGGTTGCTGCCCAATATTCAGGAACCCTTTAAGTTCAAAGTTCTTCCTATTAAAGCACAGAACGGACGTGCCTTTAATGTGATGAACTACTCCAAAGTTTTACAACAGCCCCTCTGTAGAGGATCGCACACCTGTCACGGCAGAACATTTAAAAGACACGAGGCTGTACCTCACCCACAGATTGTCTATCTATATCCTCAAAGCCATCACTCATGCTCACTGTCTCTCCCTTACCGTCAAGCGTAACGGTTGTCTGCACCTCTCTGGATTCACCCTGGGTGTGCCCGTTTTCATGAAAGTCTGGGCAAACTGATCTAGGATCAGATTCCTCCTCACTTCATAATGACAGCGACCCAAACCTATTTATAAAGAGTTGCTGCCCTCTACGATTACATACCCTGCTGCCTCCTCTCGCGGATCCCCGCTGTATCCAGGCTCTCTCTCGACTGCTCTGTTAAACCAAACAAGTAAATGGCCACAGAGGGGAATTCAGAAGGGTGTGTGAGTGTACTGAATACTATACCCAAAAATACGTTCTGACTCAATTGCGTAAAATACTCCTCACTTTTATTTTTACATGTTAATGCAAATTACAGAAACAAAGTGCATCAACGCAACACAGATATTCTGATAGACCCTGTGTTTATTCGCTTTGGTACCAGAATTAGAAAAGTCTACCTTTAATTAATGGGGCAATATTATATGCTTGTTGTTTTGAAATGAATCTAACTTTAATCTGATTGGCTTGCTGGTTTGTGATGGGAGTTCTCCTGCAGTACTGAAAGGGCCATGAAGTTGGACTGACTAATGAGTTTGCAGATTTGCTGTTGTGTACATTTGTTGTCTGGGCCTGAAATACATGGGCAACAGTGAACTGGGCACAACCTCTGAAATAAATAAATAAATAAATAAAGATGAGGAAAAGGACAAAATACAAATGCATCTTTTAGCATATTTATAAAATAAATTAATAAATTAAAAACTTTGTTTTCAGGCTATAAATTGTTTATGTTTTGCTTGAATTATAATGAAATACAAAGAATGACAAAAACAAAAAATGCAGACACATCTTGTCTGGAGTAACAGACAGCCAAGCTGGTGAGTTTTACCAGAGAAGTTTATGAAGAAAGATCTCAATCTACTGTCTGTGTGTTGACAAGTGTGAACCCAGCCAGTCCAGGAAATGATGCAAGCAATATTTGGAACAATCAAAAGGTTAAATGTAACCTATTGAGAAAGTGTCTGTGGTGAGTTTGAATAATCAGTGATTTAGAAACATTTTGCGATGCAGCTCCAAGCTAGAGAAGAACGAATGGCTTTCCTGCAATTCCTATATAATCCTACATAAACCTACCTGGTGGTCGTGGAACAACATAACTACCGACCAATCAGAAGTTTAGGCTTATGTTTAAGTTTAGGGTTTGGATTGATCCAGGCTGGTTCATTATTTCTGAGCTGGGGTGAAGGGAGGGACACTTTGTATTGTGTCTCTTGTGAACTTACAACAGTTCTGTTTAAATCTCTCTCTCTGTCTCTCTCACACACACACACACACACACTGCCTATAACCTCCCTGCCCAGCTGCTGTTTGGCGGCATGACGAAGCTTCCAAGCGAATGAGAGCGAATTCCAGAGACTTAGACTGCTCACATATTCCCTCTCTCACCTCCACTGAACCCGCTCTCTGATTCGACCCACTGACTCACACACACCTGCTGTGTCAGCGCATGAGCGCGTGTGTGAATGTGTCTTTCTCGAAGGGGAAAACTGATAGTGAGTTTGTGCACATGTATGTTTGTTTGCAGGGTGAGAAGGAGCACAAGGGGCAAGCAGAGATGTGTGTGTGTGTGTGTCTGGTGCAGGTCAGGGCATGCTATCCTGGCATTCAAATCATTTGCACTTGCCAGCCGCACCGTGCGTCACCCTGTGGACATGCTTTCACCCCAGTCATCGTGACGCTCGCTAGCTGCAGACTGTCCGCTGGCAGAGCTCAGCTCAAGTTCATAGGTGGCTGTAAAAAATGAAACATGAATTATGAATGAATTCGAAGACTCTCTGTACATGCGGCTCTAACCAAGCGTGTGCTTAGAATAGCACGTGTGTACATCTAATATATGATCATATGAATAATACAAACGAAGTGACCGTAGATCCAGATGATACCGTAATCAACTGAATACATAATGCGCTTTCTTCTGAAGCGTAGCATGGGCTGTGTGTCTGAACCCTGAGACTTACTGTCCACTCCGAGACGTTAAAGACAGTTTTAGTAAAAAAGAGAAAACTGGTTTCAGACTGGTTTCTTCCAGAGCACTATGACATCACTGGCATGCTGGTCTAGAACAAATCCAGGTTTAGACATCATTTCTTACAAGCAATACTTAATGCTTGTTTTTTGCGTCAGCCACTGGATTGCACACAAAGGATTGTGGGATATCACTAACAACCAGAAGACACATGTATCCTATCTTCAAAAACCATTCGGAGGGTGTTGTGTCTACGTCTGTATACAGTCTGCAAAGGTAAAACGTTTACGATTTCGTACACAGCTATAATCGTCCACACACTAAACGTATGTTAACAGAGAAATGTACGTACTGTACTTTGGGACATAATGAACGTAGACATTATGAGAGTGTCCCATAACCAATGTTTATACTACTTGTTCAAATCAATAAGCCAGAACAGGCAGTCCGTTACAGTTATTTTAACATGCTTGCATGCGTGTGCATGTATCTGAGAGAGAGGTGTGTGTGTGTGAGTGAGATGGAGAGAAGGAGGATCATACTACCAGATGGCCGCAGGGTGAGATGATGATTCTTCCATAAGGTCACTGGTGCTGTTCTGTAAGCACAGCCATTCAATTCAGACTGAATCACCTCCATCAGCCTGCAGACCAAACAACTTCCACAAACGATACAGAACATAAAACAATAAACAATATACACCCTCTGAAACATAATATTCATAATATAATATAAAGTACACATTTATTAAGAATTAGTAATATACTCTAATTTAATGATGACATGACATAAATATGTGTGAGTGTCTTAGAAGCAGAATTGTATTTTTACCCACTGATTTGAGACCAGTTTCAATTAGCATCTTTTGGCAAAGAAAGATGGACACAAGTAGATGCAGAGTCAGTGAGCGTGATTCCAGAACCTCTATGCTGATGCCTAACAGCAGCGCACAGCACAGCCATGTGGAGGACAGTGGGTACAATCAGTAAGACCACCTCACACAGATATATACGCTGACTCAGGGTTTCCTCTCATTTAAAACTACTGTGAAGAACAGTGGATTTCAGATGAGATACTCTTGAATCGGTCTGTCTGTCTCTCTGTTTATCTGACTGTCTGTCTGTAAGCCCTGTACACGGTCTTAAAACTAAAGGTTCCTAAAAGGTTCTACTACGCCACTGTAGCAAAGAACCCTTTCAGCACCTTGTTTTTAAGAGTAAAACTTTGAGCTTTTAACTACTGTACACAATAAAGTGTGACCAACTATCCTATTTAGTTTCACTTGATTCACTAATTGCATGTTTGTGACTGCCAGTCCGTGTGTACAGTGTCCACAATTGTTCTTCTGTCAGTGAAAGAGACAGAATTCTGAGGGTGAGCATGTGTGTTTACATACGTGAGATTCGAACCCGCGCGATGGGAGAAACCTAAGAAAAGACAGACCAGAACCAACATTAGGGATTCATTTTGGGAAAGAGAGCGAGTGAGAGACAAACACACAGAAAGAGAGCGAGGAAGGGCTGAGAAGTGTGGATGATGTTCAGAGTCTGAAAGTGGGAGGGGCTGATGGAGCCCTCGAGCTCTCCAGCCTGCAAGCTGAAGGGATTTCCTTTGTGCTCGGTGGACACAGGCGTAAATGTGCCTTTGTGCTCGCCTGGGACTTCAGATACGCTGGTGCGGGGAACATGCACGCCCTGTTGCCTTTTCCTACCACACGCATCGAAACATGAGCAGAGAGCAGATAGTGCAAACCTGCAGATATGCAAATTCACAGGCCTGTTGCTTGTTAAAATGCTGACTGGAGAGAGATGAGGTGTGACTGGTGTTGTGGATATGAATCTGACTGTCACGAGCGATTGTACTTGTGCGTGTGTGTGTGTACAAACTACAGCCGCAAATAACTGACGCTTGAGTGACAAAGTTTATCATAAGCTCATGATTTAAAATCTCGCAACATGACTTTAAATGATGTTTAACAGGCGGAAATGCATTGCCATGCAGAAACATCAACAGCGATCTGTGACATGGATGCATGGATGGGTGTATTTTTGAAAGCTCTTCATCCGCGAGCATGACACTCGTGAGTCACGATCAATGAGTCACGCGCACGTAACCCAGAGTTTTTCTTTTCTGCATTCAAGAACGGTCAAAAGCAACATCTTAACAGGAGATCTTAGAAGCAAACAGATCCATGAGCTCCATGCTCAGGCCTATCACCCTCCATGTGATCTTACACAGAACGACATCTTTAAAAACACATTTAGCTCTCTCTCTCTCGCTCTCTCTCTCTCTCATTCTATGTCATTATACGTGCAGGACATTTTAAAACCAAATTACAGGTTTGTGTGGTACTTGGTGATGTAATTGCTACAGAGACTGTCATCACAGTAGGTCGCTGTGGAACTGTCTTTGGAATCTGGTTGTGCTGGTATGATCTGAGGAACAGGTTTGACTGCATGATCTCTGAGCTGATATTGTCAACACGTTACCATTAAGAATGTTACCATTACGGTTTGTGAGCGGCAGATTGTAAAAAAGAAAACAAATAAATAATCTTTTTTTAAAGTTTTAGTGTTACGATATGAACAAAAAATCTTTTCCAGTTTAATATGCGATAAGCCATTTACGGGACGTGAATATCTATCTGTTGCAGGACACCCTAGCAACGCCCTAACAACCACTTAGAACCAAGCGACAATAAAATCTGTCTGTTGTTGACATTGTTTTAATGGGCAGTTGGGACTGATAATGACCTGATAAGCACCAGCAGAAACACTTTGCATTAACGAAATAATTTTCATTGACAAAGAAAGTCTTTGTACAAGAACTTCAGCCCGTCACAAACTGCTGAGTACTAAACCACATGTTGCATTAAAGAGAGCAGTAAATGGACTAAGTGTGTGTGTGTGTGTGTGTGTGTGTAGCCTGACAGAAGGGAATCAGCGTCACACAATTTATCGATCGTGCTGCAGCCAAAATTCATCTACAAGCACAAGCCCTCGGGCTCTACAAGACAGACAGACAGACAGACAGACTGGGAGACAAAGACAGTATGCTGCCGGGGTGGGGGTGCTGTTTGTGGTGGGGGATTGTGGGAACAAAAGACTCCTAGAGTTTTTACTCCTGCTCGTTCTGAAAGAGAGTGTAAAGAGAGAGAGAGAGAGAAACCGAGCGAGTGAGAAAGAGAGACTGCTGGCTCTCCTGGCTCTGCTCCAGAGGATGATGTCATGCAGTATGACTTCACCATGCAGTGTCATCACTGCCCCCCCCAACTCCCTCCGTCTCTGCATCCCTCTCCTTCTCTCTTCACACACCTTAACCGAGAAGGTGAAGCTTTACTCATTCACACCAAAACAACAGAGAGAGAGAGAGAGAGAGAGAGGGAGGAAACAACGCCAGAAAAGACAGAGACAAAGCAAAAGTGAGCAGACATTGAGTTAAAGTGAGAGATGGAGAACTGATGGAGAGAGAGAGAGAGATGGACAATAGATGGAGAGATAGTGATGGAGAGGGGGGTGGGTTACTGTAATTACATTTCTCAGTGCCACTCTCTCTGCCATACGGACAAAGAATCAACAACACACACACACACACACACACACACAAACACACACACACACACACACACACAGCAAGACACTGGGAGGGGTGGTACTAACCATTTCCTCAGTTTCGTACAAACAGATAACAACACACACACACACACACACACACACACACACACACACACACACACGTAACATGGGATTAAAAACTTATCATGCATATACAAATTCATACAGATTCTTCAGATTAAACTAACAATGTATGAAAAACACCAACACAGATTTATTTGATTTCCTTTCACAATAAATATGATTATCAGAGTCATTACTGTTATTGTTGTCACTGTGATTATTGTTATTATTTGATAAAATAACTTTGAGGCTTTCTCAGGAGGGTTTTTGACTACTGTAGAAACAACACACACTTTCTGAACCTGACACACAACATTTTTACACTTGAGAAGAACTGTAATATTATCTTATTACATAAGTATATTATTATATACTTAAAATATTGCCTTATTATATAGTAAACTATTTTATGTTATTTTTGGTCATTTCTATCCCTTTTACTTTCATTGTACACAAAGGTTCTTGAAAGGTTCTTTACAGCTAACTATTTTTGAGGAATAGTTTTTTCGGGGAACTATTTTTGGTTCCCCAAGGAACCATTCAGTCAAAGTTCTTAAATGGACCATTTCTTTCTTACCTTTTTATAATCTTAGAAACCTTTTTTCACTACAAAGAACGTTGGATGTTAAAGGTTCTTTATGGAACCATACAGCCAAAAAAGGTTCTTCTATGGTATTGTGAACCCTCTTTAGTCTATTAAAAAGAGCAGCCTGAAAATTTTGATAATGCGACAAATATTCCACAGAAAAAAATCATAAGGGCGTGGGACAACATGCAGGTGAGTAAATAATGACAGAATTGTTATTTTATTTTTGGTAAAAATGGGTGAACTGTCCCTTTAAATGACCGAATAAAACAACACCCCCGGTATCATCATAAAGCGGTTAATTCTAGTCTCTTATCTGTCCTCCTCAGTGTGACACCAAGACACTGTGGCCAATGACTGATTCCAGGACAGAGATTTGAGGCTTTGCTTAGAACTGTTCTGTAATCAGCCCTTTGAGCTCTCTCTTCAAGTGTGTAAGTCAAGGATTGGGTAAGTAAAGCTGATCTCCGATCAGCACAAAGGGCTGCTTGACCCAATCCACTGGGATGGCACTAACTCACTCCAGATTGGGCCGAGCAGGGGAGCATGAGGTTTTGGACTGACAGGGGAAAGCAAATAAAGAGAGAGAAAGAGAGAGATACAGTGAGCGGAGGAAAGGGAGATGTATCTGTGCCAGGACTCCTGATTCTACAGCATCTGTCACCCTGACTCACACGAACCCATACAAATCTGTTGAATGTATTAATGTACGTGAAAGCAATTCGGTCTATTGTGATCAAGTCTATTGTGATTCACATATTGCATCGGCTTATGAAATATTTGTGTATTACATAAATGTGTAAGTCATCTGTGACAGTACGGCAAAAACAAATTTCAAGTGGTTTTATTGTGTTCACTTGATTACCCAGCAGCCACTGCAAAAATATAATGCTGGGAATTTAGTCATGAGGATAAAATTTACAAAAAAGAAAAAGCTTTTGAATTAGGTGTTGAAAATCAGCATACAAAACCACAGCTAAAGAAAACAAGCTTTTATTACTGAGATTAAGACCTGCTAACAACTTCAGTTTTTAAATGAATAACGCACATTTTACAATACATTACACCTGTTTAGCTCTCTATCAGCGTTGATGAGGTTCTATATGTGAAAATATCCTCTGGACACAATTACCTCACAAGAGCCAAAATAACCAGGAACATGTTCCGTATGAGTGAAACCAGCTGCAGCAGAACAAGTGACCGTGTCCACTGGTCAGAGAGTCACACGGCCGTACTGATGCTCTAGTCACAGAACATTTATATCTCTCTAATTCTTTCATTAAATAATCGTGACTGAGTACAAATAAACTCTAGGCACTGTGTACTCCATTTTAAAATACATAAAAATTATTAGATAGATAAAAAATTCTATTTTAATAATTTACAATACAAAATCGATTAGAAATGAAACATGCAGCATGTGATTAAAATGCACATTATAAAAAGGCTCAAAAAAAGTGTACAAATGAACTCACATGTCTGTTCAAAACCAAAGGCAGAGCATTGTTAATGTTAAAATACCCTAATTCTGCCAGCTGTTAGAATTCCTCTCTGAATAAACCAAGTGGTCCAAAAATCAGGACAGGTAGGTTCATTAAAAGGTATCTGACCTCTCTCTCTCTTTCTCTCTCTCTCACCACACTTCTCGTCTGCACATGGTTTAAATGAACAAATCCACAGGTCTGTTAGTGATTAGACTGGGCCAATGTGTAAAAGCTCACTATCTAAAAGGCTCTAATCGCACGGACCATTAACAGCAAGCTAATTACACAGAATTCCTGCAGGAAGAATAGGAGAGAGAGGAGGAAGTCAAGGAAAGGGGAGGAGAAAGGAAAGAGGAGGAGAACGAGCCACTTTGAAGATCATCAACACATGCAGCAAACTGAAGCACACATGTAGTAAATTAAAGCATGCATGCAGTAAACTAAAGCACGCATGCAGTAAACTAAAGCACACATGTAGTAAACTAAAGCACGCATGCAGCATACCAAAGCCTGCATGCAGCAAACTAAAGCACACATGCAGCAAACTAAAGCACGCATGCAGCAAACTAAAGCACGCATGCAGCAAACTAAAGCACGCATGCAGCGAACTAAAGCACGCATGCAGCGAACTAAAGCACGCATGTAGCGAACTAAAGCACGCATGCAGCGAACTAAAGCACGCATGCAGCAGACTAAAGCACACATGCAGTAAACTAAAGCACACATGCAGCAAACTACAGCGTTTATCATTAATATGTGGCGCACCGAAAACATTCAAGCTCTTTAAGGTAAAAATGACTGACCACAAATACGATCAAAGCTTTAAAGCGTTCCGGGGACTTCTGCAGGAATGCTTTGGTCTGGAGCTGGGAATTCCACTATGAGACATTCGTTGAAATATAGTAATAGATGAACTTTAGATTTTTTGCATTTTTGTCCACAACATTCCAGTTGATAGTGATCACAGCTGTCTCAAAGTCTAAATGAATTGTGTCTCTTATATCTACTGAAGCCGGTTATGTTAGCAATAAACAGAAATATAAATGATTCGAATTTTTGCTTTGGTCCACACAATGTTGGGAAAACCTGACCCACATGACGCACACGCTAACAAATGACGTTAAACCATAGACTCCCACTGTTTTTAAACACACGGGCTGTACCATCACAGCACTACAACATGCCCAGATGAAAACATTTGTTTTTGTTAACCAGCAGTGATAAGATAAGGGTAGATCAAAACAGGAGAATGCCAGAGAATGCGCAAGTGTGAAGTACTGAGGGGCTCTTATGTCCCAAAAACTCTCTCTCTCTCTCTCTCTGTGACGGAACAAAGGTAGTCATTCTTCGCTATGCTAAAATCTTGGTGACAGTGTTCCGCTACAGAGCTTGTCTCGTTTGCAAGTGGCTATAGATGGAGGCCTGAGTTTGACCTTTGACCTCTCCATTCACTGCGAGGCCAGCAAACCTTGTGTCAGTCAAACACAAAGCATTTTCTTGTCACTTCGTTTTATAATAGCGCTTAAAGGGAGGCCCGTGTCTGTCAGACACACTGGATTGATTCATTTGTCGGCTGAACAGAGCTCGACTTCAACAGCTTTCAGCCCCATTGATATAGTTAATGCATATCGTGTACAGTCAGCGAACGCCAGACACTGGCCAGCTTGAGCTTCAGTCCGGCTTGGGTCAGGGCAGTTGCTGAAGAGGCCAACAGACATGGCCTCAATCTGAAGAGCATGCATGAGTGATAGGAAAGGTTTAAACTGATTCCTACCAGATCCCAAAGGGGTGTGAATAAACCCCCTCGATATGATTCAGCTACTGTCTCGCTCTCAGTTAGCATGGGCTTCTCGCCTCCAACTCGTATAAACTAGTCGCCTTATGCTAGCAGCTTTTAAGACAAGGGGCGGAGCCCCCAAGAAGGCCTCAGAAAAATGTCTTGAAAACATTGTTATGTACATAAACATGATTTTATACATAAAAACAATATATCAAAATAATTGTATTATTTTAAACATTGTATAATCACAAACAATTTACAATACAAAATCGATTAAAATGTAACATGCAGCATGTGATTAAAAAAACTCGCTCAGAAAGTGCACAAAATGTTTCATCACCTCAACAACTGGCAGCCAATCTTAAATAAATCTCTATTTAAATGAATTTACATAATATTTCACATTATGCTATGTAGCATGCAACTGTTATGTGCCCGAGTTTTTCACACACACTGTGAAAACTAAGCTTGTCCTTTGTTAATGCTTTAAGCCTGTGACAAAAGTCTTGTATGACCGTTATTTTTAATCTTCTGTCACTGAACAAGCGATTTTTATGTGTGCACATTGTACTGAAACAAAGTAATATTTTACACACCCAAGACCTGAGCTCTCAGGGGCCGAAAGTTCCAGGTAATACCATGATCGTTGTTTATCTACCTCACGGTTACAGCCGGGCTTATTTTAGACCCGAATCAGAATAAGATTCAAAACTGGGAACCATTAAAAAACACTTGGAGCCGACGGCGTGCGCATTGACATTCAGCGTGAACTTTGCTGAATCAAACCGACTGCAGCCAGCCAACAGAATGTTTTTCTCTCCTCTTGCATTTAGTCAGCTTTGGCTGAGCACTTTTCCATCTCTCTCTCGCCCTCCCTCTCTCTCCGAGCAGGAGTTAATTAGAGAACAGTTGTGAGTTGCGTTCACACAGACCAGCCCAACGGGCGTCTGCTAAATGACAGGGCTCCGTTTGCACACTCTTTCAAAACCCAGCGGCGTGGCTTTAACCCCCCCAGCTTACACCAATTACGACAACTACTGCCCCACCCTCCACTGCCCTCTCCCGTCCTCTGTTTACGCTTTAGCCTGGACTGAGGTCACGTTTTGTGCTTTGGATTGCTGCAATAATGACACAGAGATCTAGATAAGCAGTTAAAAGAGTTTTTTCTCTTTTTTTAACCTGCTTTGTTGTGGATGATACCGAGTCCTGAATCTGTTGTCAACGCAAATCTCTCATTTAAAACTATATCATTGTTATTCATTTTTTAAAAAGAGCAGATGTACTATAAACATTCACTTTATGGAGGGAGGGAGAGAGAGCTGCTGTCTCTCTAGAAACATCAACCACCTCCTTCTGTCTTTTTCTCCCCTTCACGACAGCCAGTACACCCATCTGGAGCCCCAAGGGTCCAGGAGTAGAGCGTAGGGGTGGAGAACTGGGCCTCCAAATTAGCGGCGATTGCGATCGTTAGCGTTGCTTGTTTGTTTGTGTTCGAATCCACTATGGTTAACAGAAGAGGAAGTGAAGTGTGGAGAACGAGAGAGAGAGAGAGAGAGAGAGAGAGAGAGAAAGACCAAGAGCAAAACAGAGTGATATATCTAGTGAGAGAGTTTTCAGGATTGTTCTTCTGTTGTCATTGACTTTATGCGTCTAGGACGAGGAAGAGGCAGAAGTTACTTATGCTAAACCACAACTTACAGTATTCTTTACATTAAAGTTATAGTATTTATTTATATACTAGAAAGATTATTATATACCATAGAGCTATAGTTTCATTTGTATATGAAATATATAGAAGAATATAAATGTATATATTTAACTTTGTATAGTATATATGGTATATATATTTATGTAACTTAATATGTACAGCGTATAAAGTATATTTAATATATGGTAGTATATGGGAGCATATAAAAGCATATATGCATATTACTTAAACTAAACGTTTAATATAGAGATTTTAGACACATCGACATGTGATATAATTTTCCTGAATTTACCCCATTAGACATCAAACATAACACAGTTTTTTGTACAATAAACAAAGTATAACATTCTATCATGGTATAATCTATATTGTAATGGTATTCATATTCAAAACAGTCACATATAACATTATATAACACAAAGTGATAAGATAGGTATAAAGGGTGAATGCAGGTCAAATGGTCTACAGTCAGATTACAGTGTTTACCTGAAGTCACTTCACTGGATAAAGTATCACCACTGCTGCGCTGTTGTTCAGCCTCAGATGATTGGAACACAGACCTTTTCTCACATCTTCTAATCCACAGATAAACGACTCACGTTCGTTCCATCCAGTGAACTCCCCCTACAGTCAGAAAAACTGGATGAGTCATCGTGAGGGATTCCCTTCCCCTCTCGGCCAAATATTTCCAGGAAGAATAGAGTATTTTAGGCTGATTGGGGCCCTCAGCGAGGGGTGCGCTAATGCGCCCGTAACGCTGCGGCCTCCTGTTTGTGCCAAAAACCTAAATCTTCAAGACAATTTGACAAAGAATAAGTAGTATTTTAGACCAATCATCTGTGAGGTATTTTGGCCAATCAGAACCACATGGCCGACCCTTTAATACGGGCCTGCTCCTAAAATATCACGCCAGGTTTCCAGTAAGCCGTGCTCATTTTCAGCATTTTCAGAGAGTCCGAGCAATCAATTAATGTTTAGTTGGAGTAGATAATTACAGTGTCAAGCCCTTAGACGTTGCTTAAATATAGAAAGAATATATAAAGACATAAATAGTAGAGGAAAGCAAGTCAAGTCATTTAACAGACGCTTTAATCCAATGTGACTTACAGTACACGCATTACAGCGACAATCTGGGCCTAGAAGCTCAATCGGTTTGAACCTACAACCTTTTGGAACCATTCTGTTTTTATTTACTGGGAAACTGTGTGTCTTTATATATTTCACTTATATATAAAGAGGTTTGCCTAAGATGACATGAAGAACTCTTAACTGGCTTTCACAACTCTAATTACTGTTTTTCCACATCTTGTCTACGGTTGTTGCTCGCTCTCTGTCTCTCTCTCACCACTGCAATTATGAGAGCTAGCAAACAGACCATGTGCCCCACGGGTGACGCCGAGAACTTCGCAACGGGAGAAATTAGAGAGCAGAGAGACCGATGCTGTCATTAAAGAGAGATATCGACACAAATCATTTCTCGAGTGTTGTTTGTTACTTTTTCCAAACTCGAGATGTTGCGTTAACAGTCGTTTGCGTTTTAAACACCAGACGAATAGTGTTCGTCATGGTAACAATGCGTTACATTGAGTTAACCTGAAGATATGTACTAGATATCGCCTTTGACTCTTTGATATGGCAATATAAATAAAAAATGATGACCGGATAAATCTAGGTTTAAAAGGGTGGTTGCCACAATGTCTCCATGTGGCTGCATAGGTAACCTGTGTTTTTTGCACATTATTTTGTGGTTTCTTACTGGTCCAGGTTAAAAGACATCCAAGATGATTTATAGTCCTTAAATATGGCTCTAGCCCCTCCCACAATATAAGCCTACGTGATTTTTTGTCCATTTTATTGTCCACCAACCAAAATCCATCCAAAATCCAAGTCAACTCTCAAACATTCAGATTGAGATTTAACCTCTAGTCACTGAACTCTAAGAATGAACTCTATCCCCAGACATAACTGAACACAACTGCTATGATACTACACCAGTGTGATAAGAAGAGAAGGGCCACATCTGGACCTTACGCTGGGCTGGTGCTTGGCAGGATTTTGCACATGATAATTGAAATTGCACTTGTGGTTTTCTAGGAGTGGGGAGTCCCCCTGCTTTTCCAAGCCTGACTAAGAGCTTTCTCTGTGGCCTGGGGAACAGGACCCGTCTCCCATCTGCCATAATATTGGATGTCTGGGTCCTGTTACATTACGAGCCCTCGTCTCTCTCCCTTTCCGATTCATAAGTGCATCCAATGGAAACACGACCGAAACAATTTATCACTTCAATACGCAGATCAGAAACGACCCGGTTATGTCTCGCCCTGTGAGGTCTCGACTACAGTGGGTGACTAACCGTCTACTCACCTTCACACAGGAACAACACCCCCCCGCCCTGCAAGCTCCTGTACCTCTTTCACATTTCCACACAGCATGAAAAATAATTTCCACAATAGCATTCCGCTGAGGTCATCACAGACAACGCGACCGATTGGTCACTGGCCCTTTGTGAACTAGCGCCGGCGAAACTATCCCAAGAATTCCAGAGCAACACTTGAGACATTTTCCCGTCAGTCCTACACAAAGATTCCCGCCTCACCTTCGCAGGGGTGGCATGATGTCATCGTGTACTCTGAGAACTTGTGCGAGGGTTGTTTCCCTGACATTATGGTTTCCAGACGTGTTAAATTGGTGTAGTGACTGTATGACTAGATTTAAATGAGAATACTGGCAAAGGAGATGAGCTGTGTAGCTGTCACACTCTCTCTGTCTTACTGTTACCCCCCCACCAACCCCCCCACACACACACGCACACAATATCTTCTTTACAATGAGCTTTGATAGTAACTATACTCCATCAAAATGCTATAGTTACTTCAGGCACAACACACAGCCCTACAACAAGCCACAGTATTTTCCACAACATCAGTCATACCTTAGCAAGCAGCTTTGTACTAACTATGTTGAATGTGGTAGTGATTTGGAAGGGCTCACCTGCGCACACACTATTTTTTTTTGCTCCTCAGACATGCTTGCGCTCCCTCTGTTCCGAGTCCCTCCGCAAGCAGGCGATGACGTCACCCCTCAAACGGGCTCCATTGTGATCAAATTGATTGTCTCAAAGCCTCACTTCTAATCCATTGAATGAGCCAGTCAGGGAGATTGAAAAGACACATTTAAATCACTGTGATTCATACTGAGAGACTGACACATCTGTGGCCAACCCATCACAAACAAGACGTGTAAGACAGGGACCCTCTGCCCAACCCTGCTAAACATGAGCTCACAATGAACGAATGGACCTCCACTCCATTTGGACCAATCGGTGAAATTCTGTCTCTATATGAAACAGTTAATTAAAATAACCTTTAATAATATTAATTTTGTTTTATGTATAAAATAGCAAAAATGTAAACTTACGACACTAAACAGACACTATCAAAAGAGCAATCCAGTGTGTCCAGTGTAAAACTGGTTTCGTGTTTTGACACGCACCCCATAGACTAAGCTCATTTGCTCTTGATTGTTACACGCACCCGAATCAATTCAAACGAATTAATTATACATTTATTTAATTAGATGCACATTCACATTCAAAAATATATTTTTATGCAATTAGCATACGCTTTTATGCAAAGTAATACAAGCATCAAACCTACATCCCTACAATTGTTAGTGCCCTCTTCTACCATCTGAGTTATAATAACCATAATAATCCTAATAATCATGCATAATATTTAATAATAGAATAATATTTTTAATAACAACACCAACAAGCGCACACGTGAAACACACAAGCGTACAGTCATATGGCTGCAGCCATTGCTGTGTGTCTATATGACACAATTGGATACAGATTTTTTCAACAACAGATGCGAAACTCTGACATCTGGTTATTTGTGGCCAACATTCACGTAAGATGACACGTCTTGATTGTGGGCAGTTTCTGGACAAAACAGTAACACAGGAGACTGTTAAAATAACACCCGTCGTGCCGGCCGGGGGAGGATGATGTCATTGTTACACACCTATAAATACAATGCCAGATGTATTGAACACACATGGCATCACACACACTGCAAACAGCTTGTTAAATGAAAATTCGGTGACCACCCGTTTCTATTTGTGCTTGTCAGTGTGTGTGACTGTTTGTGTTGAGCAGGCTTGTTTTTTTCCTCATTTTTTATGTCTCTTTTTCATACACTAGACTAAATACTCAATGTGTCTCGCTCCCAAAGGGATTGTTGCGGGGACTCGGAGCCTGTTTAGATCCGTGAGACTCTCAAATGTTGCTGGGAAAACAAGAAACGAATGAAATACATCTAGCTGTTATTTTAGAGGCACTTTTCCGACTGGAAAACTCTTGGCAGCTTTGATTGGGAAGATAAGCTCTGGCTGTTTTTATGATCAAATAATAAAAGGAAAAAATTGTGATTTTCAGCCACGGTTATTAAAAATTGTGTGCGGTAATCGAATTATTTATGAAATCATATTATAAGATGCTCAAATCAATTATCTAATGATTCGTAACGAGGAAAGAGCTTCCAAAAAATAATTGCACATGTGAATGTCTGGTTTAAAACTTTTAACCATTTATGTTCTTGAAACATGATTTCTCTTGAAACATAATTAATCTAAACCTAATATTAAGGAGAACCAAAATTCACCCCAAAATAAAAATACATTTCCTCGCCCTCATCATTTTAAACCCAGAACAGCTCTGTGGAATGTCTGCGCTGCTCTGATCCACACAATGAAATCATCATCAAACCCCAAAATGAACAAACGTAACGGATTGCCACCTCACAGTAGTCCATACAGTTCACAGACTATTTTGTGTAACCATGTGATAACTTCATCTGAGAAGTTATTTGTATGAGAAACTGTTATTTGCTAAAACTCTTGCCTGACAGCTGCACTTTACTTTCATTGTACAGAAAACAGAAGCCCAGACAATCTGCTATAAGAAACTCCTTCTGTATTCAACGGAAGACAGAAAATTATTTGAGATTTCAGTTAGACAACTTTCAGCTAAAAACAACAAATAAAACCAGCAAAAAACAACAAACAGAGAAAACTGAAAATACTTTTAAACTTTACTCAACTTTCATAAAAGCCTCCAGCAGACGTTACGCTGAACCTCCACTGAACTGTACATGATTGTGACACAGTTAATCATAAATCACCTGTACAGAAAGCAACATACATAAAGACTGGTGTTTTAAATATATTACCTTCGAGGTGTGTGTGTGTGTGTGTGTGTGTGTTCTCAACTGCTTAAGTCAGCATCCATTAGAGCAAAAGACTCAGAATAAGCACAATGACATCACTGTATGTGGCTTGAGCCCAAGAAGCACTCAATGGTCTTGTGTTTGGCTTTCACCGAGGTTTGTGTGTGTACGAGAAACTTCACGTGCATGTGTGTGTGTGTGTGTGTGTGTGTGTGCACGAGACACAAGTGCAAGGCAGAAAGAACGATAACTCGATGATAAATCAAATCCATAAGCAAAACCAGTGCTGATGAAAAAAATACAATTTTACATTTATAATCCTCATTGCTTTGTTTGATTTATGCCATTCACACGGAGTATCTGCTGTTGTCTTTTCACTACTGCTGATATTTGCTTGTTACCTACTACGACAAACCCTACACCAGGCTTCAGGAAAAGGTTCTATGCAGAAATGCCATTTTACAACCATTTTTGGTTCCCCAAAGAACCATTCCACCAAGGGATCTTAAAAGAACCGTTTCCCTATTACCATTTTATAGTTTGTAGAACTTTTATCTTTTACAAAGTATCTTCTAATTACTTTGTAACCTCCCAGTCTCCTCCCTTGTTTTCTCTGTGTCTGTCTGTGTGTGCTGTGTACTCTGCTTTAAAGATATCATTCATGTACAGCTGCTTTAAAACAATGAAAATTTGTAAAAAGCGCTATATAAATAAAGTTGACTTGACTTGACTAGTTCTGCAGATTTTGAAGGTTCATGAAACCATATAATCTGACAAAAAGCCTTTTAGGAACCTTTATTTCATAAGAGTGTACATATCCCTGAAAACTGTTCTTGTCACACAAAAAAAAGATTCAACTGCAGGCAAGCTTAATAACCCAAACGCAGTTTATTTACACAAACATGCTAACGGGAATATAGACTTGAATTGACAATTAGGACAGGGAAACGCACTACACAGACTACAATGACCATATTTAAGGACTACAAAACATGATTTCAAAATAAAAGACATGTTTACAGAACAAAACAGACACGCTACCGTTTTGGAGGAGTTAACAGGGATTGGTGATGTCATTTGAAATGGAAAATCGTTTCAGAGGTGGAGCAAGTTATTTTGATAATAACATAACATGCAACGGGCATAAAAGGCAACGTCAGCTTATATTTCACATGAAAATGAAAACAATACCAAAATACCAACAGTACCAAAAATGTAAGAGGCAAAGGTCTACTGGAGCATCAACAATACGTCCTTCAAATCTTTCAAACACAATTCACTACCTGGAAAATGACAAGCGTCTTAATGGCTGGTCAACTTTACCAAAAAAAGCCACACTCCACAGCCTCGAAACATACACCATATTCACCATCAGCAGTCCTAATGTAACTCACTGTAATGGCGGCTTAGAAGTGTTTTGATTGGACACGGGCCTGATCCAATCCCTCGCTCGGTTCATCTATCACAGGCTCTCACATAGAACTCACGTCTCAGGGGAACGAGCTAGTTCCTCTTGTGGAGCCCATCTCTGTTGACCTCTGTTGACCTTTGCCGTCGCAGTAAAACAAACAGCGATCTGTAAAAACCATCCTGACAAAATATTTACTGTAACTGACAAATGAGCGAAGTGGAGGGGGGGGGGGGCAGGGTGTGCATTTCGGCTGGCCTGAGGGACGTCTGTACACAGTTAACTACCACTGACCAGCC
>JAZGTI010001978.1:0-39420 GCA_036877585.1 Botia kubotai | reverse complement strand
CGATAATGAGAACAGTTGTAAATTCCCGTGGTAAATAAAAAGGTCTGCATCTAACAGTCACAAACTCCACCAGCGATGAGCAGTAACTAGAGACTGAGTTCTTGCACCATTCCGTGTTGATGTAAACACACAATCCACCGCCGCGAGCCTTACCGCACAGAGCTGTCTTTCTGTCGGCATGGAACAAAGCTAGCCCGTCTAGTTGAATGGCGGCGTCTGGAACTCTGTCGCTGAGCCACGTCTCTGTGAAAACAAAGACGCAGCAGTCTCTGAACTCACGCCGCGTTGTTTGCTGGAGTCAGATGTAATCCAGTTTATTGTCCAGGGAGCAGACATTGGAGAGCAGGATTGACGGAAGTGCCGGCCGGCCAGCGTTTGTTTTTAGCCTAGCACGGACCCCCGCCCTCTTGCCGCGCTTCCGCTTCCTCACGCACTGGCCTCCAGCCCGACGTCTAGGGCTGGAGGCCTAGTCCCCGCAGCAAGCCGAGATTGCGTAGCTTCTCCAGCAGATCATATTGCAGAGTGGCTGTAGTGTATTTACTGCATTTAGTGAGTATATGGCGGTTGTATACACGGACACCAAGCGAAGCGACCGCTGCGCACTACTGTCGCACCGCCAATTTGGATGTTGTCTGATTAGCTGCATGATCTCTGTGTTCACATGTGACAGAAAGGGTCTAGCATTTCAGTGTAGCCTATCAGTGGCAGTTAAATGTTTTCATCTTATATATTTTGGTTTTCACTACCTTATATATCAAAGTACGTTGTTGTGGTATAGGTAAATTAAGGTGTTATATTTTTTGTTATCTAGTTGGCCAAAAGTTTAGTAAACAAAAACCACGCTCATTTGCTAAAAAAAAATCTTAAACATGGCTTGTTCTTCCTTGTTATTTTCAATGTTTACACTTTTTCATATTCCATGTTTTCATAGAATGATTTGGTGTGGACATTAATAATTTTGATGGTTTTAGTTTTTATACTTAATTCTTAAAATGATTAAATTCTCAGCTTTGTTGGTCCAATAAGATTTGAACTTGTTTTAACGTGTCATGACAGAATATCTCATAGTTATACTTTGCATTCTAGCCCTAACACAGCTTCAGTCAACTTTGTACCAAATTGCCCACAATCACGACCCTCTTAGAAAAACAATGTATTTGCAGCATAAGGAGGCAGAATTTATTTGTGTGTGTGTGAGGGCGCGTACACATTCTCACTCAATCTGCTGACACTGAAAATTGTGCTTATGGGGGCTTTGTCCTGAAGGTCAAATTATCGTCCAATTCATCCAGCCTCAGCTGAACTATCTCCTGTGGATGGGATCAGACCAGGCACTGCATCCTACACATTAAGCCATCTCACTTGCGTAAGGCAAACTCATATGAACTCGCCAGCTCCCCTGCCTCCAATATCCCCATAACATAGAATGCATATTGATTGCAGATTGTGCATCTGAGAGACTCCTATATTTTCTCCTATATCCAGTCAAAGCTGTGGAATCATGTTTCTCTGCAACTCATTAGAAAGCTCATGCATAGAAAATTATGCATCCAGCGCCTCTTCTTCTCCTCCATCTGCCTGCAGTGCAGGTGAAAACAATTTACACATTGGCGGTCTAATGGATACATTCATGGGGAGTGGTGAGAAAGAGGAAGAAAAGACAGGCGAGAGAGAGAGCGAGCGGTCATAATGGGCCAGGCCAATGCAGGCCAGCAGCCCTGGTTAGACAGGCGCTACAGATAGCAGTGTATCAGATAACATCTAATCGTCAGGTTGCAGGCTAATGAGTGTGGTCATGCCCTGCCTGCGCTAGCTTTTGGCCCGCACTAAAGACACTCGTAAACTACTCAGTGGCGTGCGCTTCAAACGCGCCATAAATGTGTTGATTCAGCAGGTAATGAGTTGCTTGCAGAATCAATACCCTCCTCTGAGCACCCTGGTCGGCCCTGCAGTCATAGGGCACAGCTAGCGGGGTTCAATGTTGTACCCCCTCCCTCTGTGACCTCTCTCATTGTGGTAAGGATGGCACACTGTCTGAAGAGGACCATTCTCATATTGCAGAAGGCGCCAGAGTGTCAGAACTTTCATTCGCAGGCGAGCAAATGAACAGGCAGCCACCGCATGCTAATGAGGCGCAGGCTATTTTCCACCTTTTTTATCTGCACATTATGCTCTTGACTCTGGAGAAAGTGGGAATTAGGTTGGACCTTAGTGTCAGGCTGCCTGATGGCTGCGCTCAGAAAAACTGGTAATTGAAGCCGATGGCTGCTACGGAGGAGGTCTGAATTTGGAAATAAACAGTTTCAAGCATCACACGTCATTTCTGGAGAGATGGCAGGGGAATGGAAATGAGCTGTCTGGATTTAATGTGCTCGCACAGCAGAGAAAAAGGGGGGCATCTTTGTGAATGACAATTCCACTCATTAGGACTTCAATACAGCCATAATGACAGGGAGCCTGGGACGCTATATTCAAAGAGGGCAATTAGGAGACATCCTCTAAACTGTAAATTTGGATGACACTATGAAAAAAAATCTTTATGTTGTTGTTATTTGACTTTGTGAGATACATCTAATGGCTGTGAAATGGAGGGTAAGATGTAGCTAGGTGGCCTCCCACTGAGATCAGTGCTACAACTTCATCATTATCATTATTTTGTTTATCATTATTGCTTGTTTATTAGCATAATGGGAAGTGGACCAATTATTTCTCCTCTCGTTGGCAAAGTGATTCATTTGTTTTTGTTTCTCTGCTCATTTTCTGTCAGACCTGCTTGAGCATCTTCATCTATTACTTCCTGAGTGAGTGTGTCTGTTTGTAAGTGTCAGCCTGTTTTTATATTATACCAGCATGATACCATTATTTTTGTTTACACATATGCATTTTATTGTTATGTAACATTGCATAGTTTTCAGAATCTCAATTATTGTGTACTGTCCAGCGGAATACTTAGACAGAGGTTAGCCAGAGCACCACTGCATCGTACTTTGGAATAACCTTTGAACTTTACGGAAGAATTGTCATTCCCACATAGTTTTTTGGATGCTGCTACAACTAATGTTGTAGTTTTGGTCTCATCTTAGGGAAATGCTGACATTTAACTTGGCTTAGGCTTTGTAAATTGTTAATATTGCTTTTAATATAATGATCAAACTACAGTCCCAAAGACTGTACTATTTAATTAATTCTATTTCTCTCATTCTCTTTCATTATGCAATGTTCAATGTTTTTTGGTATTATTGCAAATTCCTTCAGCCAACTTTATATTCATAAAACCAATTACAATTTACATTGATGCACTTGGCAGACGCTTTTATCCAAAGAAAGAACAGGAACCCTTATATTAGTATATTTACTAATATTTATTTTATAATGAACAACACAACTGGCGAAAATACTATGTATTCTGTTTTTCGTGTTGTACATGTTTGATTATTTTTCCATTTTCTGTGTTTTTCTTTTCATTATATGTAAAGCTGCTTTGAAACAATGCAACATTGTTAAAAAGTACTGTATAAAGAAATTGGAATTGAATAAGTCAAATAAACACGCTCTGTTTTTTTCGGCGGTCAGAGCTTTTCTTTGGAGCTGGTTCTTTCTCCAGTCCAGGACCTGTCGATCAATCCCCAAATTGACTCAGGCCCGGTAATCTCTGTTGCTTTTTAATGCAATGTGTCAGAGCTGCGACCTGGGCCGATTGTAATGCAGGCACAAAACCTTGATGTGCTGGAAGAGACTGCAGGGGTTTTCTCAGCTGGTGAAGCCTTCATGCTCATGAATAAAAGAGGGGCTTACCACTTCTTCTGAGCACAGAGCCCGACCAATCTGTTTTTATGGTGCTTGGTTGGAACAATATCATTCCCCATTCCAGCAGAGAGAGGAGGATTTTGTGCGGTCTTGTTCCGGAGCTGTAATTTTATATAATCAGTGTGTATTTGGGGGTCTCTTTTTTGTAAATGGACATAAAGCACCACTTTCCATTTGCTTGCCCTTAAAATACAGACATTATAAGCAGGAAACAAACTGCATGAGACACACCTAGTGTTTTTTGTTTGTTTATTATTGTTACTGTTATTATTATTATGCTTAAACCTATATAAATGACTAATGGAAAAGGGTACAATGTACTAACTTTAGCACATTGATTAGATTTTCTGCCTTGGAACCAGTTTTAAGTGTCAAAAAACAAAAACTAGCGTACAGGATTACAGACTTCCTTCTCCTCTTCAGTGAAGTGTTGGAGCACAATTAGTCATGAGTGGCATGATGTTCCTCGCGAGTCCTGTTTGCAGACTCATTACTAGACCCTGCTGGTGTCTTGGAGGCTGAGAGGAAGTCAAACAAAGCGGCACTCATATTCCTCCAGTGCTCTGTGGCGTTGAACAGGCCCTGGCCTAGTGGCAGCACTAGGAATGAAAACAAACCCCAGCTGCCCTCTTACTGCCTTACACCTACTCACATCTCAGACTGGACGAGCACTGGGCTGTTTGGTTATGTTGAAGATTGCGATTGTCTGTGGTGCTGTGTTTTGGAAATTTAGACCAACCTGTGCTTTTGAATTCAGTCTTGTTTGGATTGTTCTATATTCTGAGCATCATTAATCCATGAATATTTATAGAACACAGGCCAATGGCTTCGATACATAGTGGGTCAATTAGAGTCAATGTCAAACAAGTGTGTGTTGTGTAGTTTTGCTTTTTTTGTGAACGACAGCATCATTTTCAGACACAATCCTTACAGAGCCATCACTGATGAACTACAGATTCCCATCTGTGTTTTGTTCCATGAGTTTTTTCCAGGTTCTGTTTTTCTTTATATATTCATTTTTATTCCTCTTTGCATATTAATTTTCATAATTTTAGCCTTGAATGAACAAATCATATTTCTTTGTCTGTTCACATAGTATTTCACCCAGATTTAATCAATAT
This sequence comes from Botia kubotai, assembly GCA_036877585.1. NCBI lineage: Eukaryota > Metazoa > Chordata > Actinopteri > Cypriniformes > Botiidae > Botia > Botia kubotai. Next base: position 34,492 of record JAZGTI010001978.1, on the reverse strand, counting down.
AATGCAGTGCCTGTGTTTAGAGGTTTGCTTTCCAACACCACAACTTTCTACCCATGCAGTCTTCTTTCTCATATCAATTCAGTGGCCTGTATGTCATTACTCTGCTTGACTGAGGATACCACAATGAAATGAAAGCACTAACAGCCACCACCCTGTATGGGTCCTTCGCTCGTCCATATTTATCTGTGTGTGGGAAAATAAGAGTTTTTTTTTTTGAAGGTTCTGCACGAAGGGCTGTTGTGTGTCTACACAGGTCTGAGAGAAGCCAGTCATCCATGTGGGTGATTTTTCTTAGCTTAGAAGGTTCAAGGCTGTGTCAGCAGCTATGTAAGACATAGTATTTTCAGCCCTAAACTATTGTCAGAGACAGTTAAATAGAGAGAGTCAGGTTAATTGCATGTGCTTGGAAATGTTCGTAGAAACCATAGAGAAAAACTAGAATGACAAAAAGTGGCTTATATGTACCAGTTTCATGGGTTTTTAATGTGGTTGTGCTTTTATTTAGGTCAAATTTGGTTGTTTGTTACAAAAAATATATTACACAGTGGTTTCGTCTCATAGATGATGTGGTAAATGTTATTGGATGTCTTAATCTATGGGTAGTGTTGAGCCTTGCGGCTTCAGTCAGCTAAACACAATCACTCAATCTGGAGACAAAAAGGTGTTTTTTTCCTCGCCTGCACAAGTCTGATGACTGCTCCGAGTAGTCATTAACCAATCATATTGATGAGCTCTGTGTAATCCATCAGCTTTGTTTTTTATTTATTTAGTATCTGGAACATAATTAGTGATTATGTAATACGCAGGCTCTTGCTGCTATGATTGCTGTCCAGTGTTTGAAAGGGTACAGTTCTTAGTCAATTAGAGACTGATTAGTGCATAGCAAATCCACTTAATTCTAAATATGGTAATTAACAGTCTATGCGCTCATACTAGTGGTTAAAAGCACTAGTAACCTCATGCAAGCCTCAAATGTGCTACTTTCTAAATTGCTTGCAGTAGGTTTCTTTGAAAGGCGATATTTAATTAAATGGCATGTACTGTAGCCAGTTGGAGGGCTAATGGAAGTTACATTCTATGTAATGGATATGGTGTAGAATCACTTAACTAGCGTTAATGGATACGATTTAACATCACTATCCTTGCTGGTTCATTTAAAGTGTTAAAAATCTGTTTAAAGAAAAGGACCAGGTTTAAAAAGTCTTCAGTTGAGTTAAGCCATAATTTATAAAGCCATAAAGTGAGGCTGCTGATGTACCAAGGGCATGGTGAAAAATTTTTGATGTAAAAAGATGCTGTGCATTTAGCATTTTTTGTATGCTAAGCTTTTTGTATGAAGGAAAATGCTAAAGGACCACTCAGTCGCACTTTTCTTCCTCCGAACCGACAGCTTTTCAAAGCTAGCAGAGGACTGCATATGTGTACAATCCACATTGGTGAAAATAACTTTCATTTCTGTTATGGTGTTTTAAAAATACATTGACTATCACTGAACATTGTGCTGAGTATCGGTGCAGTGTGAGGTTACTGATATTTAATGCATCTTTGTCAAACACGCTTGAGAAGAAAGTTCTTTGGCAAACACAAAGCGTGTGTAGATACAAATGGAGAAAATCAGTGTTGCCCATCAGTGCCTCATGTATCACAACAGAGCCATCTAGTGTTTCCATTCCTTCATGCAAAACGATCCTTCAGTTACTTGTAGATGTTACACCTGAAATTAAAGCCAGTTTAGCATTTAACATTTCATGTTCAAGACCACAATTATTATAATTACTGTATGGATAAACATCAACATACTTGCTTTCTGCATTGTTGATTTTCAAATGATCAATTATCACAGTGTTTAAACCTCTCTCTCTCCCCCTCTCTTTCTTTCTCACTCTCTCTGTTGTGTATTAAGCGAGTTATATTAAGTGTGAAACACAAGATTTTTCGTCATAAAATACTGGTTAAAAGTTGAAAATCAGAACGGGAATCCCATTTATAGTTTCAGTTTGAGATTCAAGGTTTGTTATCGTATTCATTAAATGTTTTCAATCATTACAGCCCATGCCACCTGTTTCGATACTATTTGTGTAGACTACACATTTGTTTCAAAAATAGGTTAAGGGTGCCCCCACCTGGTCACAGTTGTATTCTGTATCTGACACAAACCAGCCTGTGAAACCGCATTCATGTGCACCTGCATTTTAATGTGTGATAAAAAATTGGTGATCATCAATTTTTTTTAAAAATAAAAAATTTAATTAAATAAAAAATTTAATTTTAAACATTCATTAAATATGCAAAAATCTAGTAATTACATTATGGATGTTTATTTTTAATTATATTTTTCATGGTACTGCAATCACAGTCTCTAACAAAAGACATTGTCTTTGGTGCCATCAGTTAGAATGAGAGTAACGTACAGTAAGCAACAGTTGTTTTTGGCAGGTTTTGTTTTAAGAAAGGGTCCAGTGCTGACTGTGCTTTCATTTAAAGCACTGCTCCTGAGCCATTTTCTTTGAGCACAGGGCTATTCTGTTCATCAGCATGGAAGTCTATTAGGTGAGGCGAAATCGCACTGATGGACACTGAGCACCAGGAATCAGCTGCTCAATAAAGACTCCTAATTGCATAGCAACAGTGTTGCAGACCTCTCATTTGAGATCAAGAGTTTACTGGACTGAAGACTCCGCTTTGGAGGAAAAGAGCTTGCGCCATTAGATAGGACAGGGGAAATGGACTATATCTACATCCTTAGCCCCCTCCCTGCCTCTCTCTCTCTCAGAACAGCCCTCCATCCCTGCACCTCAGCATGATGATTGTGTTACCTTTCAACTGGCTGATGTATTCAGTTCACTAGATTATTCTGTGTCATCTCAGTTAATTGAATTTTGTCCATCACTTTTTGATGATTTTGCATTTGCATAAAGGTTAGAGTGGCGAAGAGTGTCAAACTTGAATTTAGACAATCTCACTCAAATAAATATACCACTGTATTTGCCCAGGCAGGATATTTATGGATTCTGACAGGAATTTAAATGTCACTGCCTGCATTCTCATGGATGGGGACACTCATATGCATGTAAATATAAATATGAAAATGACTGGAGGGGTCTGTAATTTTGGTTTGAGCTCCCATGTCTTGGGGTCTGGGTGTGTGTGGGTAGGGAGGGATGCTATTAGTGCAGTCATCTGCTCCTGTTGGCTCCCTTTAAGAGACCGATTGAACACAGTCATCTTGCATTTTAGACAACACCACTCAAGTGTTTCAAGCTTCCAAACCATGAAGAACATCACAAAAAAAAATGCTAGGGCCACGTTCTGGGGTCCGAACACACTGACTGACTCAGCCATGTTTTTAAGTGCGGGTATGTATGAAAAGGTAGGTATGCCTATTTTTCCTCCGCAGCATGCAACCAATGACTGAGGCAGATAAACAAGAGGGACCTAATGGTGCAAGAAACTGTGCTCTAAATGAGAAAGCGAACGAGGAAAAATCGTGTCAACTTCACCATCAGCAGAGCAGATTGGCCTTCATGATGTATTACTCAATTTCCAATTAGCTTTGACAAGACAAATTCATTTGTATATCTTTAATGGCAATTTTCATATTAGCCCTCTTTTCAGGGAAACATTTCGATTAGGTGTGCGGTATCTGCAAGGCTATGAAGCCACAGGCGCAAAGAGCAGAGCCGGAATATGTGTCAGTTAGTCAATAAAGAGGATCCTGAGATGGAGGGACGATTAGAGCTCTTATCTCCTTTCATCGCTTTTGAATGCTAGCTGAATTGAAGGTCAATATCTTGTGCTTCTCCAAAGCTGAGCAGGTGTCTAGAGAGCATGAATTCACTCTGTTATGGTGCATCACTGTGCCTCTTGGAGTAGTCAGATCTTGCTAAAAAAAAGAAACGGCCAAAGAAACGATCCCAAGTAAAAAAATAACAACAGCACTGTCTTGCTCCTTGTCTGTTCTAGGCTCATCGTGTGAGTTCCAGTCAATTGTGTGGGAAAGGTAGTTTCTCTGGTGAGAGTTAAGATGATATATTCTCAGCTCCTTAAGTACGGAGAATGGAGAGAAAGAGCCTAGTGAGAGATAGTGAGCTGGTATCGATGAAGCAAGCTCGATCATCTGCAAGCTCGCTTAGAGCTAAGATGGACAAGAATTTGCCGCCGGTGTCGGTGAATTAAAGGCTGCTAATGCAAAGGCTCCAGGCAAAAAATGTGATGACATTCCATTCTCAATGGACCATCTGTTTGGAAACATTTTCAAGGCTGCACATTATTGATTACATTGCTTTTCTTCCACCAACGCACGCCATGACAACAAGCCAGGAAGGCAGAGGAATGTGAGGTATATTCAGCTCTGGTTATTTTTGCACATTTCTATTCTGTGCTTGACCATTTAAATGGGAGCACAGACCCTTGTCCCTTTCCAGAATCACAATGGACAGAATATGAGATGGGCGAAGGCAAATATTACTGGTACAGACCTCTTTCGGACTGTTTGCGGAAAAGCTTAGAGGCCTGTTTAAAATGGGAAAGCCACACAACCCATTGGATCAGCCCAGGGATACTTGAGTGGTGGCACAAGTGTGTTTGTGTGTGCTGTTAGTGTGGTCTGGGTTTGGCTCAAGGGTCTTGTTCCCCCCGAGTGTCCTCTCGTCTAGAAGAAACCCATCTTAAATGCTGCAGTGGATAGACCTTCGATTCTATTACGGAAGAATAACAGACAAACAACAAAACAGTGAATATTAAAACCACAAGGTTTGAAAATTAGTTTGAAATTTTTCTGCCCTGTAGTTTAATTCCTCCTGTAAAGGGACATAAGAAATTAAAAATCTGATTATTTTAAAATGTTGTTTAAATTATTAATTTTATTGTTATATGAAGGCACAGCAATAGAAAATCCACCCTGTTTAGCCCATCCAACAGATGGGCTAATGAAGCAAAATTCTCTGTAAAGTGCCCATTACAACATTCTTTAAATTTAACAGATTTAAACAATTTTACTAAACGTACACAGAATTTTGTTCTGCTCAAGTTTCTTGAATCCGACCCGTTGTGTTGCTTTGATCTTACTTATAGTCTCTTAAAAATGTAAATGTATAAAATTAAATACTTACTAATCTAAACTCAAGGAACACAGCAAATTGGCCTTTCTTACAAAAGATAAAGCTTAAAAGTCCAAGTTAAAATAAAAACAACGCTGTTCAAATGAAATGTTTTGTTTTTTACAGGAACAAATACACTCAAAATTAAGCTGTTTTAGTTCACTGTGCAACCAAAATTCAGCTTTTAATATAACACTCCTTTTTCATCTTAATGTCATAGGAAGTATGTGTAATCTTTTCAGATCCCAAGAAAGCCCCTGTTCAGATGGTCTTTGTTACTGCCTGTTTTAACCCATATTTCAAATATTGATATTCCTAACATGTTAGCCTTGATGAACAAGGATTTTGGGAATTAATCGACCTTGTTTCTTTCTTTTTTTCTGTTCTCTCTTTTTGTCTCCTGTCTTGTGCATGTGTGTGATCAGTAACGTTCCATTTCTTTTTTCCATTTATTTTACAGAGTAAAGTGCATTACAAAATTATCCACAAATTAAGTGACAAAAATGGTGTTAAAGACATGATGCATGTCTGGTCTTTGAAGACATAAATATGTTTAAAAATCTGCATCAAAACAATACAGTTTTAATAGAGCTTGTGCTGCATACTGTATGTTCTCTGGAAATGTTTTACTTACATAGTATATAGGGTGATGTTTTTATTTGCTCATTATAAATAAGGTTTGAACAGTTTAATAAAACAATAATACAATACTAGGACAGCTACAGATTGCTCAAACTAAACTCAACATAGACACACCTCTGTCAGCAGGTGCTTTTACATGGAGCATTGTATTCCGATTGTAATTGGTTTAAAAGTCCAGTCCGAATATAAATTTCCATATAAGCACTACAATTGGAATAAAAATGCCCAATCTAAAAGTTTCTGTCAAAACACAGCACTAGCTAAGCGGTTGCTATAGTTCTCCCATAATAAACAGAATATAATGTACCACTGACTCACTTGAGCTGATCACATTATTGGGATGGGCAAAGCTATAGCTCACAACATACGATCATATTCAGAAAACACGCTGGTTAAGTGCATTGTACGTCACACTCACACAAAGCTTCTCAAATGGTCTTTATAAGCACACTATTTGTTTATTCATGTCACTGACACCCAAATTATAAGCACATAAGTATGATGATTAAAAGTTTTCACCACTAATGGGACAGTGCGTTGTGTATTCTTTTTTTTTTTGAAGATTTGCACCCTAAATAGTGCCCTTACTGCCACCTGCTAAAATTATTGATGCTATACCAACAAAAAGAAAGTGTTTTCTTAAGTATTTTCATAATTAGGAACAACACTTTACATGAAAGTAGTGTGCGTATAAAAAATAATGGACCTTAATTCTGACAGGATTTAAATGCATCAAACAGGACATAGGCTAATGTGCACGTCACAAGTTATTCTGATTGAAAGCACTGGCACATGTAAACAACAGATTAGATAGCATCTCATGTAAACAGTTAATCTGAATCTTTTAATCGGAATGATTCAGTCAGAATGACATAAAAGTGTTAATGTGAATGTGCCTTCTGAGACAATTTTTGTTTGAAACCAATTAAATGCAGTGTACTGTTTTAACTTGAGCACAATCCCGGCCTATACATAAGCACACAAAAAACACCAACATCTGCTTTACGGTTTTATAGCCCACAACATATGTTCCTTCCTCTGTGACAAAGCTGCCAGCATCTCACCCGCTGTTCCTCTATCCAGTCCAAACACACATCTTTCGAAACCTGTCAGCCTTTATTATGTTGTCCTCTGTCACACCGCAGATAAGGCCAGTTAAAGTTTAATGAAATTCAGACCCGCTTTTCATAATTTGTCACAGCCTGTATGCTGGAGACCCAGCGCTCTGCAAACATGCCGCTTACATTACCAGCCATTAGAGTCTAAATGCTGTGGTTCTGTATGCTGGGCTGGCAGCCCAGCTCCCCACTGCTACTAGGGGCTGGGGCATTTCTCTGTTTCCCTGCATGCCAAAACTGCTTGCTTACCAAGTATTAGTTAGAAATGATCCTTTTGATTACACCTCTGAAATATGTGATTATGATTCATGGAATTCTGTGAATATCAAATATTTTTTTGTATAATGAGCGCTAAACTGTGCTAAATCTGTGCTAGTTTCTGTTGTATCATATAATTACAGTTTTTACTTTAATGTCTATTTATTTGGAAATGAGTCTTGTAATAAAAAAATAGTAAACACAATACAGTCTATACAGTAATAAAGGTACAATAATAGCATTAAAATGAGCCTCTTTAGTTTTTATAATTTGGCATTTAAGTCATTTAAAAAAGAAATTTTATTTAAAATTAAGAAATTTAATTTAAGAAAAAGCAAAAAGGAAAATAGCTTTTTGTTTGTTTGTTTGTGGGTTTTTACAATTATGCAAAAAATGTTCCAAGGATGTCAGGTGTTTGTTGCATTTATATATTTGTGCTAAATGAAATGTACAGACTATGTTCACAAACTGTTAGTCTGTGCACAGTACTATATTCTAAACAAAGCATGCATGCAAATAACGCGTTTGTGTGCAATCGATAGCCATATTGATGATAAGGTCATGCTCAAGTGAGAAACTGGGAATGGATGTAGCTCAGATGGCCTTGCTAAGTGGTTATCTCCAGAGAAGATTTAGCTCTAGGGAAAACGACTAGTCTGTTTTAGTACTGTGCTGTGATCAGGCCTGGTGTTCCCCCTCACTTCTTTTGATTCTCTGTCAACATGACAGCTGGAGCTGTGCTAACCATGTCCACTTTATCTGCAGTTGTTTGGTCCATGTTTCCACAGCTGTATTACAGTCAGCAAGCAACGATGAGTTCTACTGATCGTAAACCAGTGGCAGAGTAGTGTCCTGCCTAAAGTAAAGAGTCCTTTCCTTTGTTATTTATTTTCTAGTTTTGAATTTGCATGACACCAGTTCTAAGCCTGGTTGGATTTAACCAAAAATATAGTGGCATATCAAACACTAATTGCTATGTCAAACCTCTTTCTTTTTTTTTCTATATCTCTATCTCTGTCACACACACAAATAGCAAGGGTAATATTTTAAAATAATTATTATTATTTTAAAACAAATGCCCATGTGATCATCAAGATTATTCACACAGCATTTGACACATTTTTGATCCAAACACTTTAAATTATAATTTTTCTCTAATGTATTTTCTTTGTTAATAATAAGTTATATGAATTTATTTAGAATATCAGATTTTTATATTTATAATATTAAGAACTCTGAAAAGGTTTAATTAAAGAATTATGATTGTCTCTCAATCATACACACACATATATATAAATATAATATCAAAACTAATGGAAACTGCAGCCAAATTACACTGATTTTAGGTCATAATAGGGATCACAAAGGGGAAAAGTGTATGAACCCTTTTTCAGCATTACCTTGCTAGTCCAACAAACCAATTGTGACCAACATGTATGCACAACTAGACAGTAAAAATAAAATAACGTTAAAACATTAATAATTTAAAAACAGCCCCCTATAGAACCACAACAGTAAACAAACAGCACTGAGGAGTAACTGGGAGCAGTAAGGAGGCACGTTGTCTTCTTTTTTCAAAAACATACAAATACAGACTCACACAAAGCTTTGCAAGAAAATTGTCTTTCTGTCTCACACTTGCTCTCACACAGGGGAGAGGAGCCACACACATCCGCCCGCACATTCACCAGCGAGCTGTGCAGCAGGCTGTAATCAGTGGCTCTATGACAGTGGGGGGATGCTGGCTGGTGGGGGAGACAGAGGGACAGGAGTGATAACAGATTGAGGGACTCCGATAAACTCTCCATTAATGGCTATGCTGTCCCTCTCGCTTCATTTTTTCTCCAGCACATATTTAGCGGAGTCTTTCACTGCTGCAGGGATTAGGCTGCTGGATAAGGGCAAGTAAACATGAGCTGCTTTTCTGAGCAAGCAATAGAGAGACAGGAAGAGATAGAGAGAGAGAGGAAGAAAGAAAAGGGAGGAGAGAGAAAGAGAGGGAAAGTGAGAATGCTAGAAAAAACAAGTTTGGTGAAAGGGAGCAAGGACGAGCAGGAAGTGGATTTTCTAGTGGTCATCAGCGACTCAGTGGAAATGGCATTTTTAACTAATATTTTATGCAGACATTAAATCTGATTAAGATTTTGATTATTTTGTTTACAGACATTATCTGTGTTAGTTGTGAGGCAGTGTATGCACACTATTCCCAGCGGTGTCAAAAGAACTTTGCAAAACAACTTAGCGCTGACCCATGACACACAAACCCAAACACACACAAGCTCGCATGCAGACAGCAGTGCAAACATGGATTATTGTGATGGCCTAATCACAGTGTGACAGGCAGACAGCTCATGCGGTATTTGCAGAGTTCTTTGAAAATCATTTTAAGAAGCGAAATGATAAAACAAGGACACTTTTGAGTGGGTAAGATGGTGGTAGCAAACTGAATACGTAGTTTTGTAATTTAAGACAACAAAGTTACCCCATTGCATTTTTAAGTCATGAGAGTGAGGTAAAAAGAGGGTGTTTATTGACTGACCTACATCATGATCGTTGATTATGCAATTGCTGGGAAATAAATGTTAAGACAGAATTAAGCCAATCCAAAATGGTTGAACTGTAAACTGCTTCAAACTGGACAAACTACTAATCATGGTCTCTACTAATCAAGCTTTTAATGATCCACCTGCCTTATGACATAATCGAATCACTAACCCCTCTGAAATGAAGTCATATTTGAATAACTGACCGCAGATATGCTCTGAATGTCCCTTTCCAAAGGTGAACAGTCATGTGGTTTGTGTGACTCTCAATAGTGTCAAACTAATCTGCACATTTAACCCCTTTAAATAGAACAGCCATCAACTATTTGCAGCATAATTTTTTTTACGCACCATGTGCACTGATTACCACATTTATAGCTGAATTTTGTGTGGGGAGGCATGTAAAGACAGCATTAATAATTTTTTCCTGCGTTTAATTTTGGAGAGAATACTTAACATAGAACACATTCAAATGCAAGTATACATTTATGTTTCTTGTGCTTCTATGGTCATAATTACACATCCTTATATTGTTATTTTAAGACGATTACAAACATGTACATAAAGAATAATTAAATATTAAAATATCAATAAAGCAATTGTACAGTTTAACCTAACAAATAAGTTTAGTCAGTATTGCAAAATAATACATCCAAATGCAGTCATCAAAACATTTTACCATAAAATATATCCAGTGAGAGGGTAGACAAACTAAATCGACCTCAAACAGGAAGACGGCAGAAAGCAGGGTTTTTAAATAACTACAGTAGCTAAAACTGTCAGACAAATGCAGTGAAGTATGATTATGTATTGTATTGTTGTAACGGAATAGTGTGTATGCGGAGACGGAGGAAAACGGACTAAGGAGCGGAGCGAGGAATATAGAACAGAAAGGTATTTAATTACACGAACATACATACAAACACTAACCGTTAATCCAAAACAAAGGCGTAGAAACATTAAACGTACAGAAGCGTTATTCAGTCCTAGTCCTAGTCCTAGTCCTAGTCCTAGTCCTAGTCCTAGTCCTAGTCACAAACTCACAGCAATGTAAACTAATAACCAACAAACAAGACAGGAAAAGAGAGAACTTAAATTGTAGTCCAAACGAAGGGAACACAGGTGATTGTAATTTCTAATAAAACAGGAAGTAAACCAAATAAGGAAAAACCGGAACAAAACAGGAAAATACAAAATAAGAGTCCCGGTACTGTTAAAATTGTTGCTGTTCATATATTAATTGTGTATATGCTGTTCATATATTAAAAGCATAACATATCTGCCTTAGGGAACTTGACACAAATGTGTGTTTGAGAAAACTTTGGCACTTGACAGACAGTGAGTAAGTGAGACTAATTTCAGAGTATATAATATTATATTATAGCCCTAATAGGCAGTGTCTTCATCATTATATTGACAGACCAATCTCATTGGGGTATGCGGTTATTTGTATTATTTGCCTGTTTAAGTAAATTAAAATATATAGTCCTTTATTTTGACAATTTAAATAAATGATCGTTCTTATGACTATTAAAGAATATATTTCAATGCTAATACCATGTAGCAAATTTTTGGACAAGAACTAAACTTTAATATGGTGGGCACAAATAATCATGCACCAGTGCTAATATATGCTTCAGCTTGATGGTGACTTAAGGCATTGATCAGTCAGTGTCTAATGAAGTGCTAATCTTGGAGTCATAGTAACTGCCTTAGGGCTCATGCATTAAGAACAGTCACCTTTCATACATTAAGCACAGCTGTTAATTAGTGTACTAGTAATAGTTAATGTTAACACTTCATCACCTTCTGATTAGTTTGTGTCTTTATTAACCTTCATTTCAGGCACTAGATTAGAACATGATTATTTGTGCCTGATAGTAAAATTTGACCATAAAGATTGATGTAAAAATGTAAAATGTACGTAAAAATGTAACCCACACCAAATATTTTGGAAAAAAGTATTTTTTGTAGTATAAATGGCTTTAGGTTGAAAGAAAGGTTGATGGTCTGTACTGATGACTTTATTGTTCCTCTAATATGATATTTTTCCCTTTCTCCTAAATGCAGCGCAGCATCAGGCTGCAATCAGTCCTCTTCAGATAGGTCTGATTGTGGTCAGCTGCCATGAGTAGGCCTTAAACAAACACCTTGTGTGCTGGCATTGTTGGCCTGTGCGTTGTGAGGCTGGGGCACCACAGCCAAGTGTTTCAATTCCTGAAGAGCTTCCAGAAGAAATTAGTATGTAATGACCGCACTCTGCAAGAAGAAAGGCCCATTATGGCTCTCGCCGACTGTTCTTGGCTTTCATTTGCAAGCTAAATGGATGCGCGCGAAGGTGAGAGTTCACTAGCCATTCAAGTATTTGGCTTTAACAGGCTCCAGCACTCTTGCTTTAATTCAAGCAGAAGGACAAGTATGAATAATCACTCTAGATAAGATTCATAAAACACGGCTCCAGTGCCTTTTTTTTAACCCCTGAGTCTTTGTCTCATCTTCTGTCTCCACATTCGAATAGACAGTGAAGCCTGGTGACAAAATATACCTCATACCCCAGCTTTTAATTTATCATTTGCTTGCCATTTGTGGTTGCTGCCAGAATTGATAATGTTGTGGTTTTGATGCAACTCAAATTAATATTGACTTTTAGTTTTGATTTCTATATCATGGTTTTGGTGCCATAAGCCCTCAAAATGGCAACGCTAATTAAACTGAAACAGTAAGGAAATATGTGTCGGCTTACAAATGTGCGGTTGGTGTCGGTTGATGCTAGCGCACAAGAAGATGAGCACACCCACTCCCCCAGCACTCCCTGCAGCATATATAGCCCTCATAACTGATGTGTGTGTGTGGCCAATTTGTAGAGGCTGACTGTGTACGAGATGTCTCTTTGTTAGCCCATAATAAGCAAGGACTGAATGTTTTATTTAGATACATGAGGGTGCACAGCCAAAAGCATTAATTCGTGGCCCCAAGGGTGTTCATTTCACATAATGTATGCACGAGCTAATTTATAACACTGTGACTAATTTCCATTTCTTGTGCTTGGAGTTGCCTTGCTAATTACGGGATTTTTTTCTTTGTTCATTTTTTTTCTCAACTCCTCTTCTCAACTCTAATTACAGTTCAGCATTCAGGGAAGGAACTGTTGCAAATGAGATGGACCTGGTGTCTTCTGTGACTCCTGCACTCCTGCGTCCAGGTGAGCCCAAATCCCAGACAAGAGCCACCGTTTCACCCCCCTCACCGAATAGCTTTGATGTCAGCCACTATACCTTACCCTGTTTTACAACGATAAGATAGAACCGTCTGTAATTAGCTGGGCGACTTTAATTAGGAAAAAGTTAACTGTTACATGAAAGTTGCCACATCTGTGATCCTACTGCTGGCTTGGCGTCAGGCTCCCAGGGGGTCCCCATCAAAGGACTCCCCCCCGCTGCAAAGCCCCACTCTAGCCTGCTCTTCTCTGCCAAATCAAGCCTGCCGATGCCAAGTGACTGAGCTGAATGGAGATGCAGCCGCGAGTTAACTGTGGAAAACAAAATGGAAAAAGACATCGCTCTGGCCTTTCTTGTGTCTCGTTAAGCAGGAACCACAAAAGGATCTAAGGCCAAACAATGTCACTTAAGACATTACCGGCTCATCATTAGCAATTTGCAAGTGCATAATTTTTCCTCCCCTCACATAATAGGTGTCTTGGGATATTGTGAAAGGCCATGCTTTGTGCCCACCACTTATTTTACTGCTTGTTTTTCTTGTCCCAAGTCTCAGACACAAACTCCCCACCTATGGTGACGACCAATTTAGTGGTTCAGCTTCATGGTTTCTGTAAGTACGATCTCCTTTAATTGACTCTGAAACAGTTTATTTATTTATTTTACTTGAGACAACAAGCAGCTGGCAGGCATGTGTGGATGTCCCTTGAAAGTGTTGTTGAATAAAGATTAAAAGTGACAAAAACTTTAGGCGGCAAAAAAGATCTCTGATGATTGACAAAACAGATCTTTCATCACGATTTCAGGCAGCACTATTATGGATGGTATTTTCGTATTTGAAATCTATTAGCCCTTGGGAAAAATTACAGAGACTGTGAGACAGGCTGCATACCCTTTCTCTTTTCCTTTTCATCCCCGCAATGCTCTCTGCCACCCCTCCACATCCCCACACCAGTCTATTTCATGTAAACAGCTGCATTCTGCTACACTTGCGTTAAATATGCTTTAGTGGCTTGACGTGTATCATTGCCATTAATCAGAAAGAAAAAGGCTTTTAATTTCATAGTGCTTGCATCCTGTTATGCCCAACCCCACAGATGGTACAAACAGGGCTCTACAAACCAGCTCACTCTTTGCTGCCTGTCCCATTGCTTCCTATTCTGTGGTTCTTTTGTCATCAGTAGGCATTGAGCTGCCATTTATATTCGACTGACAAGCGCAAAGGAGAAAATATATACCAAATTATAAACAAATACACAAATACGTCACGCGTCCTGACAAGTGCGCTTTAAATGTCAATCACTCTGAGAGAAGCTCCTTTTACTCCTTGCTTGCCATTAGCACCGCTTAGCATGCTAATTAAGCAGTCTGTACAATCTAAGATGCCACGCCATGTATTTTTGTTTTCATCAGGGAACATTGAAGCCATCTGTTTAAACTGTCCAAGGCGGCAAATATGCAGCAGGCATTGTCTTCAGAAATGCAACTCTAGTGGTGTTACATTATATCAACAATCCAGTCAATTTCAAAGCAACTAAAATTTTCTGTCCGTCTACCTCTCATCCAAGCTCAAACATGCATTCATTTGTCAAGTTTAACAACGGTAGCGCAAATGCTAAATCCTTCATCATCGAGTGTGGTAAATGTACAGACATGCACTGTGTAGCACTCGTCGTAGTGCCTCTCTGCTGGCACAGCGCATGAGGAGATTGTGAAATCGATTTCCACATTGTATTTCACACCCTTTCATCAGGCACGGTTCCACTGCCTGGAAAGCTCATGATTTCAAAAGCACTTAACATACTCTAGCCCTTTTGTTCAAGCGGCACACTACTTCTGTTGAGACATCAGCGTGAATAAAACCAAATATCAGGGTGGCAGTAACTCGAACTGAAGAACAACCAAATTAGTCCTAGTTAATGTGTCTTCATTACTGTTTGTCTTCCCCGGCACACCAAAACAATTCTGCAGCATTAAAGTGACAGAATCTTTTGTCTCTTTGAATGTGCAATGCAAAAGCAGATTATTATAGAGATTTCCTACATTTCCTGCTGTGAACGCCAGAATGACACTTAAAATATAATGATGTTTATAAGCATGCTCATTAGCGCGGCTGTGTTTCCTCCTCAGACATAATACTTCTCTTCATGGGAGTCAAACAGATTTCAAATTGCAGCAGAAGAGAAGCAGGCAGTTATTTTGAGAAAAAAATATGGATCACAGAGAACGGGCTGTCTGTTTTGTACTGATTATCATGCATACTTTAGGAAATGCCATGTATAGTAAGAGAAGACTTGTGTCAGTTTCTATAGCTTAGTGTGAATGTATCATCTCTATTTCCTCTTCATTTGAATTTGTTTATTAGACTACTTTGCAGTACTGTCATGTAGTAAAGGATACATATCTTTACTACATGACATACGTACCAAAATAAACACATGGAATTCAAAACAGCACCCTCAATACAAACTCAGAGCTTCTGAAGCCTTATGGAAAAAGTGTCATTGTCCACCTGTGAAACAGGCAAAGCATGTGCCAGCATTTTGACCTGTGTCCTCTTTGGCTAATTCAGGCATAAGTGGAAATTCAAAACCTGCATTTGTCTATAACAGCTGAACTTCCATTTACATCAGCTCATCAAAATATTAACACAACAGTAAGAGCACAAAAATGACCTGTGTTATTTCCTGCAATTCTCATTCAAAGCATTGCTGTCTAAAGAACTGTTAGGATAATCCTTGCTTGACTGGCAAACATCCCATTTGTGATTATTAACAGCAGACAAGATGTTATTACAATGCAATAGTTTCAGACTCAGCCATTTCTGTAAGGGCTGGGATCATTTTTCTTTACGAAGACCTAACAAAAGGTTACAGGAAAATGAGCTGATAGAAATCTGCTTCCCTCCACGCTGCCTGGTGACATCCATCATTTGTTCTTTGTGGCAGGGATTACAGTGGACGTGGGGCAGTACTTGCTCAAGCTAAATGATTCTTTGTCTGTACAGACATAAATAAGAAAGTACTGATTGTGCCATTGGGGTTAATCTGACAGCGGAGGGAAGCAGTCATTTATCTAATGACACAGTTTTCTGTGTGGAAGATCAATGCCTGATGAAGAGGGGGAGATGATGGTACTGCAAAGTACTGCAGCTTATCACAACAAGTCCATGGCAGCAATGCATGTCATGCCATACAGTGGCATTACACTGTTTCAATATTTCCTGTAGCTCATCTGGTAGAGCATGGTGCTTGCAACGCCAAGGTCATGGATGGGTTCAAATTCCTGCGGACTGTCACTTTAGATGAAAGCATCTGCTAAATGCATAAATGTAAATGTGATCCGGTGGCTGAATGTAATGGTTGAACTGAGGACAATTCTGTCATGTTTCAAACTGATACTCTCTTTGTTTCAGCTTCAGACACTTAAAGGTGTCATTTACATGGTGCAGCTGAGTTCATCCTTTTCCACGTCTCTCTTTAATTCCCAGCATCTGTACAGAATGGCAGAAGACATTTTTTAAACAGCTGAAATTGTTAAAAAGGCACAGAATGCTGTTAAGTGGCTTGGATACAGCAGTTAACAGAGAGCTAGTTGCTGAATAGACAGACACCTCATTCAGCACTCTCCAGAACATTTAGTTTAACACTCACTGTACTTCTGTGTGGGTCTCTTGGGTCAATTTATCTCCGCTCGGCTCTCTTGATAGGACTAAATAATACAGGATAGAGGGGCATTGGCACATACCTCGAACAACCTCTGTTTGCTTCATATCTGTAAGTACTAGAACAGATGGGTCATAATGGAACAATTTGTTGTGATTTTTTTTTGCTGTTGGTGTGTACCTAATGTTATAGCGATTGAATACGCTCATAAATGCATCGGTACAAAGGGAGCATTTGAAGACAGATGACCATTCATGGTCTGTCTGAGGTGTCTCCTACACACAAGTGAATAGATCTGCTCCACCTGCTGACTTCTGCCATTCACCTATTAGTCGGCAGACTGCTCAGGCGTTCAGACAGACTGGATGATGATTATTAATATAAGACTACGTTTTGGACATTAGAAGATTAAAGTTTCAGATCAACAACATGTGATGAGGAAATATTAAAACAATAACAATGGATTAAAGTTTCCTGTGTACTGGCATTTATATGCATATGCTCATGCAATGTTTTTGTCTAAACAAAAGATCTACACAAATAATTAATAATATCAATAATAATATAAATAACATGCTATCTAAATGCTCACATTTCACAAAAGATTAAAATGATAAAAACTTGTCTACTTCAGCCTAGTCTTTTGAAATCATGAACAGAAAGTAAATTTGAAAAGTGATTTATATCTGAACATGTCTTAACTAAGTCTAGGGATTCATGCATTTTGACAGGGCATTTCAATTGCCCTGTCTGAAAAAGATGTTGAAGGACAAAAAAGACAGGAAACTTGACAAATATCATTCTTAACATTCAAATGGCCTCTGTTGTCATTATGGATGGTGAGATTAAGCTCACCTCATCAAAAATGAGTATGACAGGTGACTCAATAGGTTGATGCCAAGCCGTGAGCAGAGGAGATTAGCAGGGCACTGATATCATTATTTGCAGCTATCAGGGATTCAGCAGGGAGGCAATTGTAATTTCTAGGCTTATTAGTCCACCCTCTGTGCAGGAGAAAAGCCTGGTGATAAAGCTTGCCACTGACAGCCCAGCATTTCCACACCAAGTGCTGTCACAGTGACACTTACCAAATGCCAGCAAGCTAGCAGCCTTGTAATCCTGCCTAATAGAGGTTAAAACAGACCACTGAGAGGTGCTCATTGATGTTCAAAACAAATAGCGCTATTTGAATTTGGATCATGCAAGCGGCTTTTGGCCAAGAAAATGGGTCAGCAAAGCATGTAAGTTCACAAACATTCCTTAAACAAAATTGGTGCAGTCTGAAATCATGATTATTGCCTCTCTTGCATCTAATTAGCCTTTCGAATAATTTAGTCACGTCAAATTTAGTTAAAAAATATTCATGTCAAGATACAACCTCCTTTGCGTAGCCATACATTCCTTTCCATTTACTCCACAATTTGTCCTTCCTGAGTACATTTCTTTATTAAACTTGTTGGCTTTGATGAAGTCTCTTACAAAAGCTGCTTCCTGTACTACCCCGTTTCGACATCTGTCTTTCAAACGGTGTCCTGTGCCCACAGGGGCCCTGAGGGGCCTTCTGTCTATGCTGTTCTAAGCCTAGAGCTCTTTGGCAAGTCTAATTAATATTCATTGCTGGCTCTTTGTTAAGCTCATTAATGTTTGTGCATGTCCGTTACTTGCGTACGAGATGAAAAACAGCCCTGAAGAGAAGGCCCTTTTGGAGACTGCAACAGTCACCACCTCCACATCTAAGCGAGGAGACTTAGATGAATGATGAGAGAGGAAGAGACACAAAAAGTGCACCCGAATTTGCCATTGGCGAAACTTGCGCATCTAAATGCAGTCATGAATTGAAATGTTGTCCTGGAGAATTGGAGATGCGTATAACTGTATTTGGTTGCTGGTGCCTCTCATTACTCTTCATTTGTAGATCAAACAACAGCTTAGCACCTCACCATCTCTGGCAACATAAACTGGTTCTATCAGGAAATAAAGAAAAGTGACAATAGTATTTGTATGTTTTGGAGGCAATAATTATTTTGACATGTATGTTGTATGATAACCTTCACAGAACAAGGTGTGTGGTCGTCGTCTTTTGTACAGATGAACGCACTTTCATGAATAGGGTGGAACAAAAGTGGCATTCATCAAGATCCCCTGAGAGCTGTGGAATTAATGTCTTCTTCAGGTGCTGACATTTCAGAGTAATATCCTATGAGGTTCAGCTAGAGCGAGGTGTTCCATACAGCCATAGAGGACCAACTGTGGACACTGTGATGAAATAAGTAATCTCACACAAATTAGAAATGTCACCTTTTAAAAAGGCTTTCTTATTCCCTCTATTGTGAAGTGTATTGAATACCTGAATAATAAGCGTGGAAGGTTAATTATATTTCACAGTGAAGAAAGCCGTGTTAGGGATTCTTTATTTTCCCCAGTCTGGATTTAGCTGTGTTTGTTCAGCCTTCCTTCCATCCAGCCAGCCACCCCATCCATTGTCTTTGGAATACTTTTCTCTCTATGCATATGCATAATGTGTCCAATGGGTTCTACTGTAACTTGATAGGCTGGAGGTGGGTGGAGCTGGGATGAAGAGAAACTGAGATTTGTTTTAGAGTAGGCATATGGGATGGAGTCTACCTTGGTTACCTCGACTGCAGCAATCATTGTTAAGCCGCCATATAAGTGTTCCTCTCAGACATGGCTGAAAGCAGTGCGGGACCCACATATAATATTAGATTAAATGGGCCCCCCAAAAAAATCAATACACAATGCAAATGAAAAGCAGCACAAGTAGCCACTCAGTATGCATATTTCCTGTCAAGTACACTCTCTGACCTGCTGCAGTGCGCTTGCTAGCAAACTCGGCTCTCGCGGAAATAACGGCTGATGTATTATAATGGACGGGTGTTATTTGCTCCCTGCTATACCTGTGATACAATAAATCAGCTATACGTAGCAGCCATAATAAAGAAATGCAGCCACAGATTCATTCAGTGATTGTGTGGAGAGAAATGTTTAGCTATTTTAAAACCAAGCATAGCTGTGATAAATAGCTCTGGTTGCTGAGCGCTTGTTTTGTGGTGGGGATGCACAAGCATACAATAGTTCGAAAAGAGACAGTATTGTGTGGGGCCTGTGCTGGGTGAGCCCATACCTCTTTCCTCCGCTTTGTGTCTATTGTGTGTGGAATTTCCAGCTGATGTAAACATGAGGGGAAGTACCATGAAAAATACAGAGCAACTGCAGGGCAAACAGATGAGTTCTCGCATAAGTGCAACCAGCAGGTCAGAGTAAATATTACCTGTCAATTCTAAAGAGACCTGGTTTGGATCCCAGGCCATAACTAGTTATTGTGCAAATATTTAATCAGATAGCTAAAATCTGATCACAAAAAAACGAGTCATTTCTTGCCATTCACAGCTTTCTCTTTTGGCGGTTTGTCAATAGCTCATTTCCTCTAAATATTTAACTGTAAATGTGTAGAGAGGCCACAAAGTTGCTTAACTAAATATCAACACTTACTGGGAAAAAAATCATATTAAATAAATAAAGGTTTGGATACGTTCACAGTTAAAATAGAAATTGGCACAAAATGCTACCTTATTTAAAACTAATCTAAGTGAAAAGTTTTAATTTGCCTTTTACTATGAAGAACATTTCATAAAGACATTTCTGCACTTCTTGTAGGTGTCTTTATTCTTTTATTTGTATTAGCTGTGGTTCCCCCGGTTCTTGTCACACACCTCAGCAGAGAGCATTTGAATGTATTTTGAGTTACTGTGTCAACTCATTATTGAAAAGGTCAGACCCATACAAAAATGTGGAGCACTGTGTTTAGTATCCCAGGCTTCTGCTGGTAGCCTCTGGGGACACACATAGAGTAGACCTAAGCACACAAGAGCCTTAAAGGAGCTGTCAATCATCCAAACGCCATCCTAACCAATGGGTAGGAATAATATATAACAACTTGTTAAAAGGATCATACTCTTTGATTGTTTGCGTAATTGTGTGAATTGGGCATAAACCTAATATTAATTCTATTAAATGAACAAGGTATTAATGTGCTGCTCAGCTGTGCTTAAAACAGGACATGAGATCAATTAAAGTTGAGAACTGTAAGCATTATACGCGCACCTTGTAGATGTTTGTTAAGCCAGTCGTCCCAACACCACTGCTTTTCTTATGTCTTGGCATTGTCCATTCACACCCTTTTGGCTATTAAAGAGTCATATCCTGCCCTGTTTGGCTAAAGAAGTCTTTCTGTCTGTATGAACAGAGGCCACCCCTCCTCTTTATCTGTAACAATGGAAGACTTTAAGCTTCGACACTGGTGATGGGGCAACAGGACAGACCACCAACACACTTGGCCACCACATGTCCCCTAATCAGAGAGCAAAACAAAAGCACATTGAGGCCTTCCAGCTTCTCCGATCTTTTGTGAGACGACCTTTAGGTACAAACGCTCACAAGGCACCACAGAACCACTTCCTGTGCCTCAGCAAGCAAGAAATTTATCACCCACTCCATCCACTCAATAAGACATCCGTTATAGCTGGAGATGGAAGCCCTAATGAGTTGACTTTGTAGATGCCTAGTTATTGGTGGTCCTCCATTTTGTGCAATGGCTTCCGTTATTGATAGAGGTTTTTGTGCATCTGTCTGCCTTTCTAATAGATGATGGTGGTGTTGGTGGGGAGCTTCACTGTCCCTGTGGCAGATATTAGGAGTTCTGTCTTTACAGCTTCACCCTTTGTTGGGCAGATCTAATAGGATTAAAATTTCCAGGTCTATCAGAGAGAGCCCCAAACCATCCCTAAATGGATGCATCTCTTGGGGACAGGTCATTGTTGGATTCCAACCAGCCTCACTGTTTGGGGTAAACTCTTGGTGGCCTGGTGTGGAGGGGCAGGGACAAGGCATTGCCCAAGGTCAAGCCAAGGGAAAATCCCAGGATTATGGCAACATTCATTACAAATGCACACAAAGGCAGTGGGACCAGAGAAAGGACAAACAGCTTAAGTTCAACAGCTTGGGCCAAAGGGTTCTTTCTTCAATCCTGACATTCATTAGGTTTGGACCAGTTAGAAACATTGAAACCAGCATATTTCATATTCATGCCTATATAGACATAGTTTCCAATTTGAACAGAGGCATTTTTGTGTAAAAGTCATATTCAGTACATGTCTGTTTGAAGTGAAAAATGGTAACATTTTGACAACATGCATGTCTTTATTAAAGCTGTCTGTATAAGAACAAATCAGTTACATTGGTTTGCTGGTTATGTTGATATGTTTTAGTAGCCAAAAGGTATATTCACACAACAGGAAGCACAATTTACATACAGATGAGACTGTACAGACTCTGTATATTTCATTGCTTTTTCAACAGTAACTGAACTGGCAAATGCTCAATGTAGTAGAAGCCTAACAGTCCAGTACATTCTGATGTATGAATCTGTAAATGTACTGGGGTTGATACAAAGTCATGTTTGTCTTCCCAGTGGGGTCAAGAAGGCTCTTACGTTTACCTCTTGTAAAAAGTGTGACTGTACATGTCATATCAATATGACAACAAAACATCAAAATATGGGGCATTTTTCAAAATGTCCATAAATTTTGTTGAAACCCTGAGTAACTATATGTATAATGATGACCCCTGTAGATGTATAATGATGCCCCTTGTGTGTATACTACACACAAGCAGCATGTTCATACTCACTGGCATTGCATTTCTTTATAACCTGAGACCCCTAGGAATGCTGTATTTTGCATCCTTTCCAGTGGTATGCAAGTTTGTTTATTTTTGTTATACAGATTAGATCATAAAATTGTTAAATTACACTCAAATTGCTTTTTCAAGAATGGCAGCATACGGAAAATGTTCATAAATAGAGCAAGAAGGGGCGAAAAAAAATCGTATTTTACTCAGGGTCTGATAGGCAGGCAGAGCACATTTCCTTAGCTTCAAATGTCAATCTAGGCAGTCTTCAGATTGAAGCCCTGGCGCTGCGAGGCACAATTTTTCCTTTGCCTACAGTCTGATAATTTTCTGAGCTATTGGCAACTTGGGAATTTCAGCTTGTCTTATCACTTGGACTCAGCGAACTTCACTGCTGCTAATCGAAGCCGGGATCACTCACTCAAGGATTGTGCGATCATGTTTTCCCCTTGCTTGTGACAGCTGTCCCCTGCCTGCATTAGCAATGCAGATGAGCCTGCCTAATAGGTTAATGCAGAACACCCGAAAATGAGGTTTAATCCCCCAGTGAAATAATCGAACACTGGCAAATTCCTTGATTCGGAGAGATAGAGTTATTGGCTGTGACTCAATTAGGCCTCATTCAGTTCAAAACGGAGGTACCTCGCGCCCTGTGTCCCTAAATGATGTGTGGGGCACTGAATGCGACCATCCAAGCTGAAGCTGCAGGGACACTGAGGGCAGTGGTAATACTCATTTGACAAACCCTGTCGTATTATTTATTCCCTTTTAGTCGACCCGCCGCTGATGTCAACACGCACACACGCAAATAATACAAATAAGCACATAGCTGACAACCTGCACAGCAGCGATAAGTAAGACGCTGTGCACAGACTGTGGCACTGTTTTCAGCTTAATTGGAACTAAGTAGCAGACGCATGTGGGAGAAAATATATTGCTATATTCATACGCACATTCCCACATTTGGACATGACGTCTATTTAAATATAAATTGAACTGGGGCTGCTCAAACTCAATCCAGCTGATCAGGCTAATGTCAAACCCAGTCTTGCATTAGATATAGCGGTTATTATAGTCCCCTTTCTTATTTAATAAGTAACTGCATGCTGGCCTTTTTCTGCCACCACTAAAATAAAGCAATTGTTATATCGGTCAGTAAATTAAAGGTGGAGAGCGTTTGCTGTCTGGATCTGCTACTACAGACCCCACACTCTGGCTGGTAAAACAAAGCATCTCCCTGTGACCATGGCTTTTAGAAAAGACAAAATGTTTCTGCAAGGCTCTCCAAGGAGACTGTCAAGAGAGGTTGCGCCTCATTTATCAAAGCAGGTAGCGAGTAATAAAAAGGCCCCTCTTTAGCACGCCGTACATTAGTAATCCAGCGAGAAAGTGAGAGCTTCAAAATTGAGCACTGTTTTGGGAGGGGAGGGATGCGTCAGACATCGCAATTACTGTCTACATGCCTGGAAGAAAAGAATCTGAAATCAATACAGAAACAAACTGCACAATCAGCCAGGGCTTGCTATCACGGCTGGAGTGGAATATGCAAAAACAGCAATTAAATGTGTTAGCATACACACTCTTTTCCATGATATCGGGGCATCTGTGGCATTAGTGAAGCGACTCCTTACGGATAATGGAGTCAGGAAATGAATGCGCAATCTACCTCTGTGTTTTCATCATTAGCGGAAGACAACTCTGCTAACATCGCCTAACACTGGGCGGAAAAGAGGAGAGAAAGAATTTATGTGCCCTCGCATGCCAAATTAATTCTTGTCTTGACATCTTAATTCTCGGTTCTTGTGTGTGGTCAAATCAGTCTACGATAGAAAAGCAATCAAGCAATTATTCCTAAATTATATTTGCCCAACACACACTGATTGGTTATTCTTTTCTTATTGGCTAAGCTCATTAATTCTGAGCAGCTTGCTTGTTATGCCTCCGCCATTACAGCTTTCCCTCCACCCACCCCCCATTCTCTTGTGCTGCTGCCTATCTTCTGTCGCCAGCCCTGCCAATGTTTCAAGATGACACACATTTCAGAGAAGCCCCCCTCCTCGATCTATGGCATTGTTTCCTCCACCAATTACTATGCCCATCTACGATTAACTTTGATGTGGAACCTAATGAGATAAGACCTAGCGTCAAGGCAGTGACTGATAGCTGCCTCGTTAATGCCTGTGCAAGGCATGGCCGAGCCTCAGCGGCTAATGAGAGTGGCAGAAGAGTCTTCCTCACTTCATCAGCCTTACAGCAGTGCTACGGTACTATGCCGATGGAGACACTCTATATCTTTGCACATATGGCCATAAAAAGAAAGCCAAATATACTTCAAGAGTTTGGGAAGCAGGAACAGACTCTCCACTGTCTCACACGTCATCTTTCCCTAGTTAATGGCCGCACTAGGGTTTAATGGCCATGCTAATTGTTTTGAGTATTTTGGTGTGTGTGTGTCATGCTTAGAGAAGCCTCTACCCTTATCTACAGCTCCAGCATTAAAACCTTATTGCGACACATCTGGGCTCTGTGTAAATTCAGCCCGCACAAGAAAGAGGGAAAATGAAGCTGTTGTTGTTGCAGTCTCACATCAGTACTTGGAGGGTCTTGGAAGCAGTACAAACATCCTACAAGCCGAGTCCTTGTAGCTTCTTCATGCAATGAACTCTCAGACTAAAATCTTAATTCTGAATTTCTCAGATTTACACTTGAAATTGTTTTTTGTTAGGTGCAGAAAAAATATCTATTTTGCCTTAGATTAATTATATAAAGTACTATAGTCAATGTTAAATAGACGGGAGCATGACTTGAAATGCAACGTTAATTTAAAGCCAGTTAATTTAAGAACACACAAATACCATCAACGAGTACTAAGAGTGCAATGTATTATTTATACAATTCGACAGAAATACTTTGACTTTAATTATAGAACTAATTGTACATATTAAATAAAACCAAGAGTTGCGTATTATTGCACATAATTAAGAAATAATAATTCAGTTGTAATATTCATTTATTCATTAATGTTTATTAATGTTAATGTCTAATAATAACAATAATAATAATAATGATCATCATCATAATGTTTTGTAGTTGTTGTTATTTGATTTTGCTAAATATTATTCTATCATTATTATCATTATTATTACTTTGCTTAGTTATACTTTTTCTGATATGTAGGAACTAACTGAAATGCTTCTGTGTTGGGTGGCTTTTGATTCGTATTATAAATGTAAATAATATATTTCCATCTAGCACACACTCAAGGTAAATGGGCAAAGCATGAATACAGCTCTGTGAGTTGTCGAGGGCCCTACACACTTTAAAGCACAAGCTCAATTAAGCTCTGCCTCATCAGCTAGAAGAGAGAGTCGAACCCAGAGCTGAAGTCTAAAGATAATACTGCCTTAAAAAACAGATGCTTCCCTAACTGTAAAATAACAGCCAATAACATCATGAGAATAGCCAAAAATGAACCTCCAAATGGAATAGAATACGCAAAGCGGAAAAAACTCCCACAAATACAATTAATAGCATCTCTCTGTGTTCTAATAATACATCATAACAACACTGTGTGCGTGTCTTAGGTTGTATTGGAGGGGGGGTGGCAGGGGTATTTTTTTCTTTATCTAAATTGTAACCAATTAAGGACAAAGCGGTATCCTCTAGCTTTCCAAAGGAGTCGCGTGCATCAAAGGAAATTGACAGTCGACATTCCAATTTCATTCAAGGAGGCAATTGTCTAATGCTAATCACCATCTGCAGATGTTGCCTGCTGATATATTTCTCTACATTCGATTTTTT
The DNA here is from genome assembly GCA_036877585.1 of Botia kubotai. Classification (NCBI taxonomy): domain Eukaryota; kingdom Metazoa; phylum Chordata; class Actinopteri; order Cypriniformes; family Botiidae; genus Botia; species Botia kubotai. Next base: position 8,445 of record JAZGTI010001978.1, on the reverse strand, counting down.
ATCCCAGCTGCGACAATGTAGAAATTATGACAAAAAGAGGAAGGCCGAGTGCTAAGATGCTAGCGCTGGTTTTTCAGAGTTCAACAAGCCAGCCAGCTTTCTGTCTGTCCTGCTTTTACTGTCTCTCTCCCTCTCTGATATATCATCAGAGCTTCCTGTATGAAGCGCTGAGCACACACTCACACAAGAGGTGTTCAGAACAGCAGCCTCCTCAGGATGTCTCTGCACACATATTTCAATGTGAGGGCTAGATACAGACGTCATCTAGTTTAAGCTGATCTGTTTTGATTCGTCCATTATTGCTGACGAAAAAGACTTTAAAATGCTTTTGGAAAAATTCTTGCAGCTTGATAATCTCTACATTTGTTTTTTATTATATTTTAATATTTTTTTTTAATATGCTTCCACAAGACCAAAATTAATTTATTCATTAATTTATTTTTTCAGTATAATCATTCTTTCAGTATTCAGTTCTTAACACTAATGATAATAATTATAATTATATTATTGTTAATATTATTAGTAACAATAGTTTGTGTATTAATAATATTTATTATTAATAGAAAAATTATATTTTATTAATAATAAAGTTAAATTAGCATATTGCTGTATTATTGGAAAATTAAAAATCCTATTAACTCCTGAAATTCTTGAACTATCGTCAGTTTTTTTTGCAATTTTTGTATTACCATTATTAATAGTAACGTATAGTAGTATAACTAATTTAATTTTATATTATAATATTTTTAATTTTATATATTTTTATAAGTTTTTATTTTATATTTTATAAGTGTCTGTAAAATTTGGACCGCAGTACTAAAATGTACATAAATTCTATGTCTATTTGGATTTTGGAGACAGCGACCACTACAAGAGTCTGAGCACTTACAATGCCAGACTGTTTTGAAACAATTGTGACTCGTGGCCTCTTCAAGCGTGCTAAGCGATCAAAAACTGGCCAAGACAAACAAGGCCTGCAGCTGTCTACAAAACAAAACCACAGATAAATACTCAAACACGTCCGGGCCAGCGGAAATGGCTTGGCTCTTGCCTGGTCCTGAATGCACCCATTGTGCTCCCCAAACCAGCACAAAGTCACGCAGTCCTCATTTGAGAGAAATTTTCATTTACCACCTCTTTCATTGGCATGGCGTCATCGTGGTGAGAGAGAGAAAGAGAGAAAGGAGGAAAACACCCACCCTGTTGGAAAAGAGTGGAATGACTCCAAGCCCCTTTTTCCCTTGCTGTTGTTCCACCAGGTTTTACAAATGAGATCTCTCTCATCGTTCAGCCAGAGATACTTGACGTGCTGAAATAGTTTAGACGGCAGCACTAAAGGCCTTCTTTTAATATGCAGAGCGGCAATCCTTTATAATTCTGTTGGGTCCTACATGATGACTAGAGAGTCTTTGACCTTTATAATTGTCAGATCAAGGTTGGTTACAAAGAAAATAATTTCAGCATTCCTGTATGACTGCTCCCACCTCAATCTACATGTGTCTTCTAAAAAAACTAGTTCCTCCTCTTCCCCTTTGATGGGTGTATTCTAGGGCCCCTTCTAACAGAATAGACTTGTTTTTTAATTGTTTTGATCTTGGAATACGAAAGGCAATTTCATCTCAAGGGTGAGCGTTGTACAGTGGGACAGTTGTCGAAGGATGAGTTTGTCAGATTGCTGGTTAGACGCACATGGGCAGGCATTTCAGAATAAGGATAGTGTGACCCGAAGACCATTCTGTACTAACTCTTGCGACTGCTATCTGTGAGCAGACCGGTAGAAGAAACACAAAGCCTAATTAAAAAGTGCCCAGACACAGCGCAGCTTTAGTGTGTTTGAATGACGATCCATTAAGAAGTCTCTGTGGTGACCTGTTCCAACCCACTGTCATTTAACGCTCTAGCACACACACATGCATAGAAATCTTCCTGATATACACACCGTCCCTCTTCCCCTCACACGTCCTGCCAGATCCACTGCTCCAAGATCCCAGTAGTTCTAATGGAGCCTGTGTGGCCTGCCTGCCCTTGGGGTCACTAGTAATCCAGGGGGAGTTTTTACATTGTGTTTTGGGACATGGGGTCAAACTGTTTGAAATGAGGGGGTTTTGTTAAACATCCATTAGCCAGATCCAATGTATTGTCTTGATTTATTGGGAGATGGAGGCTCTCTGCTCTGCTGCTGCAGTAAACGCTGTAGACAGCCGTAAAACTTGAACATACTGCAGCTTTTACTTACCCAGGCTAGTTAGGCATGAGGCTTCAACTAACAGTGCAAACCAAAAATGGATTGTATTGCAAATTTACATTTCTAGGAATTATGGCCGGTGTGTAAAAAGCAAACTTCGAATAATAACTTAACAGTTAACTGATAAGCTCTAAATTGTGTTAAATTTGTTGGTTGTGACTTATATCTTTGTTACATCTATGTTTATGTATTAATAACATAAATAGCTTAGCTTGAAAAGATGAGAATGCAGCAATCCATTTAAATGATTTTGTTTCCACTTTACCTTATTGAACAAGATACCATATACTCTCTGTGAATTCAGCCACATTTTGCTCTGGCCAACAGGCAGAACAGCAGGGCTGTGAATTTATATCATCTTCTGCAGAAAGAAGGTAAACAGGCTCTAATTATAGAGGCACTACGGCAATTCCACAGCACAGGCTAGAAAATGTCAACCTATTGCTTCGGTGCGAGTTTCAAATGCTCAAGATAATGACCAGTTACTAATTGGTGCTTATACTTTAAATCGGTTAGCATGGAATATAATTGCAGCTATTATGGAGGTAAATAATCCCTGAAAATTAGCATCTTTTAGCCAAAACGCATCCTAAACACTATGATGGGGTGCTTATGGGGGGAAAGGTCTTGGTGTTGACAGTGAGATGGTGTGATTTTTCATTAGCATAAAGGTTATCAGGGGCATGGGTAACATCACATTGCCAATGGACCATGTATTGGGTGTAAATTAATGTTGTAATTTAGAGAATTATGAGTGAACCGAAAGACAGTGGGTGATCACTGGGTGCATCACCAGGTCCCCGCTCTTAGCTCAGGACTTCTCTGACCTCAGCACTACCAGGTTTAGGGTCCAGGTGGTACCACAAAGGTTGGCCGGAGAGAGCGTGCCAGCTTGACAGGAGCAGTGGGCAGCATGACACCCCCATCTTACACCACATTGTTACAACCGCTACTATGTTTGCATGACACCCCACTCTGCTGTGCTTGTTTGAACTGTCCCACCCAATTAGCGTTAATAAGTGACTCGGTAAGGATGAGCAAACATGGTGTAGCCAATCCTTCCCTGTGCCCTCCCTAGTGCTTAGCAGCCCATAAAAATCCCCCAAAGAGTACAACCCCTGCACATCTCGTTTTCTGAGCAAACAAGTGCCAGTAAAGAGCGCAAATTAATGACAAGTCATTTGAAGGGGTTTGTCTGGGAAATTATTTTGTCCACGTCTCACCGCTAAAGAATTGATTTGAGCCCTGCTCGATCAAAGTGCCTGAATCAATAAAGGAGCACAGGGAGTGGACGAAAGACATGTTCCAACTTAATTTATCCCCTGCACCATTAGCTGTGGAAAGAGAGAAAGCACATGGATATGTCAGATGGAAATTGGTGGTCTTGTTAAAACAGAGGTCTTTACTATAGGTTAATTTGCTTGAAATTTGCATCTGCAAGGCATCAGGAGTCATGTTGGTGTGTTTGGTTTTTAACAATATATACAAAAAAATGTATTAGTGCAAATCTATTAAGTTGGTGAAATGCATATAAATAACGCTAATAGTTTCTATTTTTGATGAATTATTATTGAAAATGAATTAATAAAAAATAAAGCATATATAAAAATTTGAGATGTTAATTTGTTAATTTGTATTAACAATCCCTTTATTGCAGGAAATTAAATGAATGAAACAGCCCCAAACCTGTTTAATTACATTTTTATTACATATTTTAATTACACGTTTATTATTTTATCTGCATAATATTTTTAGGACTAAGAGCCTGTCCTCAAAAAATTGACCCCATAGGTCATTTGTGCAAGCTGCTTATTACAAGCTAGTTACACTTTAAAGAGAAGCGCTCTCTAGCGGTCATAAAACAAATAAAATAAAACACAATCTTGTGTTGCATGTGATGTCATGAGATGACCTTTGACTGTCGCTACCAATCAAAATGCGTTTTCGTTTTTATGTAATGTGTGAACTTTTTACATGGTCTCTTACCAACCATTTTTCCAATATTAAATTTACAAAATATGCTTTTACATTTATGTACATAAGGTGGTTTTAAATTTATATGTATTTATATGTCAACCAAGATGCTTTGATAAGGTACTTTCAGTATGTTCAAGGTTTTAATGGCATTTGTGTTTCTTGGTTTTGAACCAATGAGTCTTGCGCCATTAATGCGATGCCCTACCAGCTGAGCTACAGGAATTTCCAATAAGCACACACATGAAACCCCACAAAACATGATGTCGGATGTTTCTGTGGCATCGCCTGCTGCAGGTGGAGGCGCAGATGTGGTAAATGCTCCTATGGGGACGTATTTGAGGGAAAGGGACAAACGACCTATTGGGTCATATGGTTTGGAGGATTTTTATAACTGAAGTTGCATTTCCCACAACTCCATATATAATAAACTGTGATACGCTGCTAGATTTTTCTGAAGTCAAACTTGTTTTGCGTTACATGTTGTTTTTTGGTTGTGATTTTTCACCTAGTCCATTCGAGCCAGAAGTTGGAGGGTACTGCGGGCAGATTGGAGCATTATTTTAAACGTGGCTTTGCAGATTAACACCCGTTCCAAAACCCTGTGGAAGCCCTTAATTGATTTCCTCTTTGACTGTTTACCTCAGCTCTGAGGGTTTCTGAAGCAGATCGGCAGCAGTGTCCTCTGCGTGCGGGAGATCTCTGTGCAGCCCTGCCAAGTACCTCATTAGTATTCCACGCAGTGGCATTTGCCAGCCTGAGTGTTGCCTTGGTAACACTGCCCACACAAGTGATGACAAATAAGGCTTTCACTCTTCTCTCTGTGTCTCTTTTTGCTCTTCGAACCCAGAACAGTGCTAAGGAGCCCCTGGTCAGTGTACTGCTCCTGCTGCGGGGATGACCACAGCGAAAGGGGCAGTAAGGGTTTATAAACATTTATGTTTATGCATTTGGCAAACACTTTTATCCAAAGTGACTTACAATGCATTGAAGTTATACATTTGATCAGTGCATGTTACCTGGGAATAGAACCCACAACCTCTTGTGCTGCTAATGCAATGCTTTACCAGTTGAACTGCAGGAACACAAGGCAAGGCAAACAGCCAGTGTGGAAATGAAGACAGTAGTTAGGTTTACTAGAGTCTGATTAAGGGTTAGTTTGATGGCGATCGCATCTTATACTTTGTTTTTACCACTATAGTTCTCAGTGGGGAGAAATAACTGGATTGTTATCTTTGAAAATGTTATTGTCAAAGCGAGCTTAAAACACATTTAGATAACTTTACTTGGGTAATTCTCTACATAGGCTTGTGAATTATGTGTTTGCATATTTTTTGTTTTCATTTTGTAGTGTATTAATTTACTGCCTTGGGTGTATTTTATTGCGTTTGAGAAAGTGTAGACGCTCATTGGGAATGTAATTTATATAACAATATATAGCATTTGCATTTAACTATAGACCTGCTAAAACATAATTACAAATGTCATTGTACCATAATTAGATGCAGGTTTCCTGAAATTAAATATTTTTATAAATAAAGAATAAAAATAATTTGAATGCAGACCTTTTCGTCAGTAATATCAAATTACACAAAGGCAGATGTTAGCTGGATATATTTTGGGATCCTCTCCTGATCCTGTGGTGATCATAATTAGCACAGATCAATCTAAGGAACAAGTAATATGAATTTAGAGAAACAACATTAAACAATAACAAATAGCAATAATTTTTGTGCACACTGGGTATTTCTACATCACACTGGGCTAATTGTTTTATTTTCAAAATAGAATCATTATAAATGTAAACATTGTCCCAAACTTGTCAGAAAAAGAAAAAAAAAGTCGGATGATTTCACATTTAGTTTCGAAGAACATTCAAGTGTTCTTGGTGAGTTTGGTTTAAGATGAGCACCATCCTTGTGCATCAAAAGAATTCAGTTCTGATCTGTAAAGCATGTTCTCCCATATGTCCACAAAATAAAACACATGAGGGAAATGAGTGAGTTGTTGGTCTTTGCAAGCAATCTTGTATTAGACTAGCTTACATGTAAATGAGAATATGAAAGAGAAGATATATTCTTTCACTCACAGATCTTCCCGCCCGCTCAAACAGAGTAAGGCGAGTTATTGGTGTATTAGACAGAGACCCTGAGAGGCTGGTTGAGATGAGATTGAAAGACACTTTATTAAGAGTGAGGAGCAATGATCTGCTGAAGGAGTCCTACTTTATTTGTGTTGCAAATACTTAATTTTGCTGCACAAATAGTCTCACTCTCCTGTGTGTGTGTGTGTGTGTGTGTGCGTGCGTGCGTGCGTGCGTGTTTTTCTGCCACTGTGGGGACTACATGTCGGGGACCACAAGGTTTTTCCCATCTCTTAGAATTTCATGATAAATTTATAGAATATTCTAAGATTCTATTATATTCTATGTATATAAACTTTGTTTGATTTTTCTTTGTCTTATTATTCTTTATTACATATTTTAATATTATATAGCAATGTATTTGGATCTACGTTAAGTGTTTTAGTTTTTATATATTTAGTTTTTAAAATTATACGTGATTTAATAGTAATACTACTTGATAGTATAATACTAATATAAATCTCAAATTATTATTATTAATTTATTGTAATATTATAAATGATTATATTATTTATAATACTATTACTATTAAATCACAAAATTAGAAAAAAAATGATGTGATTTTGGAAACAAAACAAAGTTATAAAATTATTTATTTGATTTATGTCTGGATTGTTTTTTAAAATGTGGTTTTATATAGTCTAGATTGTTTTTAAGAATCATGCCTATTATAAGGTGTTGTCATTGCTGTAGTACTTAACAAGATGTCACTGGGTCTGTCACATCATTCGATTGTTAGTGAACATTTTATGGCGTCTTTTTTACAAATAACATGAACAGTTAATTATGCGTAATCACATGTAACTAATCCTAAATCAAAAATCAAGTCCTAACCCTATATAGTAAGTGCATGTTTTTAATTAATATAACTCAGTAATTCAGTGTATAGTTACACTGTAACAAGGACATCTTAAAATAAAATGAAACCAATTGTTGGTTTAAACATTTAACTGCAATGCTGAAAAAAAAATTTATATAAACACTTACAGGAAATGTCTGCAAGGACCAAACTCTCGAAAAAACACAGTAGAGATTGATCATTTCTTCCATGAAGATGTTTAATGTAAAAAAATGAAAAGAAATATCACTGACAGATCAAATCAAGCCTGATTAAACTTCTCTAGGACACTAAGAAGCAACTGCTTCAAACAGACAGGATACAATTGACAAGTGTGAACCTCAGTGTCAGCCAACCAGAGTGGGAGTAGCCGGAGGGGGCCGTGGGGAGAGGCCATGGCTATTAAAAGATAAATGTATTTTCTCAATCCATTATTCATGGCAGGGCTAAGCACGGAGTCAGGGGCTTAGCACTGCAGAGAAGCCCACCCGTACTGGCCCTCCCAGACCCCCACATCGGGAATAGAGGCTGAGCCAGCGACAGCTGGGAGAAGCAGAGAGAAAGGGTGGGAAGAGGGAACTGAGAGGTCAAAAAAGAGAGGGAAAGAGACAAAGCAGACACAAGAAAAGGGTTTTTGGATGGGGAAAAAGGGAATGAGGAGGCGCGAAATAATGCAAAAAAAGTAAAGAACTACAAAGGCACTTTTGAACTCTCTTAGTTCTGCAGAAGATACAACACAAACACTTGCTCCATTTACAAACACTCGCACTCTTTTGCTTTCTGCTCTGTTTTGAACTGAGGCTTTAAACTGATATTTCTATAATGGAAATGAACTTTAAATTGTTTCAGTTAGTGCTCCACAAACACATTAGAATTGGACTAAATATTGTTGATTAACCTCTTTAAATGACATGCAGCTCTGACAAGCAGAGTTTCACTTTTGCAAATGGAGAACTGTCTGCATCTGAACAGAGATCACATTACTTTTATTTGCATGTAATTACATAACAGTATTATGCAATATTCTTCTCCTCTTTAAAAATATCCAGAGGGTTCAAATATCCGAGACCACAAGTGAAAAATGTTTTCTAATTTAATCCATAGATTTTTTTCCCTCATAATTTCAATTATCATAGGAATTTGGGCAAAAAGTTTAACTAAATAATTGACGTAAATTCCAGAATTTTCTATTATTTATTATTATTAATTATTAATTTTCTGTTATCTTAAATATCTTTATTTTAA